>JAHBCN010002678.1:10000-86951 GCA_019359885.1 Listronotus oregonensis
CAAGAAAATTAAAAACTTACCATAATTTAAACTGGTTATTTGTGTTTTATGGTAATACAATATTTTATAAATTTATAATTTGCATAAAAATACAATAAAATAGTGTTACCCTATGCAGATAACATAAACAAATTTAACAAGAAGAATTTTTTAAATAAGATTTTTTTATATCATCAGACAGTCCACCAAGGCTGAGGCTTCAATACTAACGTACCGTTAAGTGAGGTAAAAGGGAGTTTATCTACACCAGACCTAAATATTTAAAGAAGGGAAAACTTTTGCGGGTAGCAAATTCCAGTCAAGAGACTCTGGAGATGATGGAACAAAGAAAGTGGGAAGTTCGGGGCCTCTTAAGTTGGACTGTAAAAGGATGTATAAAGGTGGCACTACGTGTTTCTCTGTTGGAAGCTGTCAGAGGAATTATACTTGCCAACTCTTCGAAGCAGAAGCCGTGAAAATACCTAAAAAAATGCAACATATCCCCTCCAGTCCGTTGGTGGGAAAGAGAATGAAGCTTTTCTGTAAGCGTGAGATTAATAAGACGAACAGATCTTTTTTGAATGGAATCAAGAATGAAAAAAGTTGTAGGAAATACCATTGCCCAGACATGGAACCCGTCGCTTAAAACCTAGAGATTTATGCGCAACATAAGCATAGAACCACCGGCGAATTTCCCACTCCGACAGGAACCGCCCCGAGGGATAAACCTGGAATGAAAGACATGGCGAACCCTTAATCGCATGCAGACCTGTGTTGCCCCTGTTAGACATAATCTGGCAAAGTGAGGAATGAGAGATGCTGACGAGGTGTTTCGTGAATGTGGAGAAGTACAGACCACCAATCACCCAAGAGCATGTGTGCACTGTCCATCAAGGTGCACCCATACTAAAGCCGTGGACGCAGCCCGATATTGGGCAGAAAAATTGTAGAATTTTGCACCTGGATTTAAAAAAGTAAAAGAAAGTAAGTTTGGCGAGAAGCGGTAACGTAGGGGAAGGTGTTATGACGTCAGTATTACGTTTTTACTTTGTACCCAGTATCCACCGCTATCAACACTAGACGGGAGGAGCGTTCATAATGGTTATGTCAAGTGTCTAATGTAATGGAGAATTCGCGGCTTTTCTATTGTTTTGGTTCTTTTGATGCTTTTTTTTTGCTATGGTTTAACGACTATTTGGATTATAAATTTTTCGATTTAATCAGTTAATTCCCAAATGGATAAATTAGTGAAATTATATTTAAATCATAAAGAAAATTATTCACTTGTTACAGTTGACTTGAAAACAGCTAATATCTTATTGAATGGTAAGATTGGTTTATATCCTATCTTTTTGACTCATTTCTTAATTCTCCAAAGACCTCATATTTGGATTCAAAATTAAAAGTGTATTAAACGATTAGTATGTAAGTTGACACACGCGTGACATAAGTAAACCGTTTCGTTTTTGCGAGGATAAGCGGATTAAGTACGGTTAGAATGGTGGGGGAAAGAACTGTTATCAACCAGTAGTTAAAAACGGTATGTCGCGAAAAAATCCTTTCTAGTTCAATGGATTACATTGTTGCATATTTACCGAAAATTTTTCCTAAACGCTCTTGAGTACTATGGTCCAAAAAAAAACTCAAAGAATTGACTTCAAACTTACCCAAGACGTCCGTTACGGAGATTTGTGGATGCCCCTGTATGTCCCCTTTTCCTTGGAATGGCGCTAACTGTTGAGAAGCCTCTTCTTGTATCATGTCCAGGCCCGGACTTCCCGGATTGCTGATCGGCGAATTAGTCAGACTTCTATGGCTGTGCACGTTCAGAACGTGCATATGGTGAGGCACCTGCAAGGAAAGACACTTTTAGTAATAGTTATATGGTAAAGCACATGCAAAAAATTTGTGTATTTAAGGTGTGAAAATCGGGAAGTCCGTCGAAATACGCTTCTTCGGTTGTTTTTATCTCTTCATTCAGCCAGAAATCAGAGGGAGCTAAATCGGGCGGATAGGGAATGTTGCAACAATTTGTACTTTACTTCAGGGTTGAGATGATTCAAATCAATTGATAGCGATTAAAATCATGATTTTAATCAGTATAATTTTTTTTAAATCACGTTTAATTTAAAAAAGAGTTTTAAAGTTTTAACACTTAAAATATATTTGTTCATACAAAAAATAAAACCCATTTTGGTGATGTTATTTATTATTTTAGTATAATAAACGAAAAGAACAGCTGGTTATTACAATAATAAAACTATTAAAAAATTAAAACTAAATAAACCTTTTTAATAAAAAAAAATAATTTAAACAAAAAAAAACAACAAAGTGTTCTAATGCTTAAATAAAAATACTAGTGTAGCTGCTTTGTCACTGCCAAGTCTGTTTCTTATATTCGAATGTACAAGTCCATAAGTAGAAAACATCCTTTCTATATCAGCAGTCGATGCACAGGCACACAAAACAGAAATCACCATAGGGAACACTTGCATTTCTGAAACATCTTGATATCTCCACCACTGTACCGCTGTTACATTTTTAATAATTTCCTCCAAAAACAGAGTTTTGTGAAAAGGGTCCGACTTAGCTTCCAACTTAATTAGTAACGGTAATAATCCTGAGTATGCAAAATATTTGGAAACAATGTGTAGAGCATCTCTCTTTTCTTCAGATAGTAATGTATATTCTTTTTTGTTTATTGTAGGATCCCAAAATATACGCCAAAAAGTAAAAGGGGTTAGGGCACATATCTGTTCTTAAATAATTGATATTGACGACAGCTTTTTCCTTCTTAAAATTCAAAACTGTCAAAAATAGCCAGTAACTTTTTCCATATGTAAACTGCTTGAGATAAAAATGCACCTTTTTGTGGCATTGCATCCAGTGCTATAGAAATTGGTTTTCGCAACTATAAAATTTTGAGCCATCCTGTTAATACAGATATCTAAAACTTTTTTAAAAATCACTGGATTAATCTGCTGATATCACTATGTTCACTTTTGCAGGTTTCCCAATAACTGTCCACTAGACCTTGCAATTCTTTACCACTTTTTACATACTACTTATCAACCTAGTTTGCCCACCACTTTTTTTTAATAAAATGCTGCCAAATACTAAATTCCTTTTAGCCCCTGCTTGTTATAAATCAAAATATTTTGATAGATTAACCCCTGAAGCAAAAATATTACTGAGAACTTAGAGAAGCGTCAATCGTGAATGATTCGATCACAGTGACCAAACCGTTTATGAATATTGAACGATCGAATCACTACCCGACTAAAAGACGGAAAGTAACGTAACGAATGAAGTTGTGTTGTCTAGCTGGCGACCGGCTTGGCTTCGCCCGCTCCGCTTGCAATCATTCGTTCGATGACTAGTCAGTAACCAGTTCAGTGAGCCATGTGTTACCATATCGAAATATCAACCGATCGACCATCGCTGGGACGTTTGGTTTGGTACGCTTATAAAAATGATTGATTGAATGAACGATTGAAAAGATTAGATCATTTGAGAAATCGGTTAATAATTGATTCGATCGCCAGTGAATGATCGAGTTACCCATCTCTATGATAACTAAAAAAAGTGCGCAGCGTTTTTATATAGCCGGACGTTTTCTGCCAGTTATTACAAGTTTCGGCAAAGGCGCAAACTTGCAAAAACTACGCGAACGAAATTTGCATGTTAAAACCCCTCCAGTTTTGCTTCGTATCTGCACTATTCCTGCCTAAAAATATGTGTTTACTTAACAAAACAAAATATAAGCAGTTAGAAATATTTAAAATAACAATATTTGTAAAAGCTGGTAAATTTTTTAAAAAATAAAAAAAATGTTTTTTTTGATCACTGATTATTGATATAAAAAAAATCGTGATATTTGTCAACCTTGATTTTTTCACTGTATTTTGCAATGGTTTTTTGAGGTTGCGTTCGTAAACATGGTAACTGACTTTTTGAACCGATGCCAGACATTTTGATTTAGTTGTTCTAGTTTTCATCATTCTCAAATAAAAATAATACAGATTTATATTTTAGATCACGACCTACCTGATGTAGGAATGGTTGACCCGTCGGCATATACGACGATATAGGAAGTGGAGAAGTGTCCATTTTGTTATCGTCAATGGGAGGCCCCATTTGTAAATTGACTGAGGGTGTGCCCTGGGTAATGGAACCGCTTCCTGTTGTGTTTAGGCCACTTAAACCTGTAACAATAAAGAAATTAAGAACAATTATTTCATAATAATTTTAATTTTGTAAATATCTACCAATAAAATAATTGTAACATTGAATATGAAGCACCCAACGCTTTTTTACTCTAAGTGAATTATTTTGTTAATAACCTAATTTCTTTTTAATTTTATTCCAAATTAATTAGTCATAATTGATTACACAAGCCCCAAAAAAAGGGGTGTGTGCTGGGTGTCGAACTAGGATTTTTTGGAGTGTTTTTTCACTGAACACGAATCTAAAGTCAAAATTTGGGGTCAAACAGCGAATAATCGAGAAATACGTATTCTTAAATATTAATGATTTTTTTAAATTTAAAACGTCAATACTTAAAAACTATAAAAGATACATAAAACTTTTTATGACATAAACTATGTATTTTTTCAAAACCTTTAATTTAAGTTATATAACCTTTTTGTCTAAATGCAATATTTTTCGACTTATAATCAAAAAATCGACTTTTCAATATTTTTTCAAGATATACAGGGTGTCCGGAAATTCCGTTCGTATATTTTAAGGGGTGATTCTACACAAAAATATATGAAAAAAAGTTTATATAAACATATGTCTGAAAATGCCTCCTAAGGGTGTTATGGCCCTTTGAAGATGATCTTCAAAAACTGGTTTTTTATTTTTTATCTCGGGAACCCTGTTAGATAGAGCTATTATATTTGGTATAAAAATTAGTCTAGATAAAAGCAATAATCGCCACCAACTGCGTAATTGAAATTTTAAGCAGTGGTGCGTGGACAGGGGCGTACCCAATTTAATTTGGCTCTATTTTTTTGTTGTTAGACTTTTTTGACTTAATAATTTCAAATTAAGATAGCCTGATATTGTTTACATATAAAACATTTATTCGTTTGGGAAAATGGATCCTTGGTTGCCGATCGAAGTAACTGTGGAACAAATCGTATCACTCGGACCCCAAAGGCGGAGGAACGAGTTTTAGAACAAATTGCCGCTAATCCAGGGTCTAGTACAAGGCGAATCGCATTACAGGAAAATGTTCCAAAAAGTGTGGCCTGTGAAATATAGCACAAACAACTTCTCCATTCTTATCACTTACAAAGAGTGCAAGCACTTAAGCCCCAAGACTTACAACCAAGAGTTCAATTCTGTGAATGGACGCAAAAAAAATGTAGGCAAAATCGCTTGTTCCTTCGTAGAGTTTTATTCACAGATGAAGCAGGGTTTACACGTGAGGGTATTGTAAATTTTCATAAAACCCATATATGGGCGATTGAAAATCCGCATGCGCTAGTCGAAGCACGGTTCCAAGATAAATTTTTGATTAATGTGTGGGCCGGGATTATAGGCGACCGATTAATAGGACCTTATGTTATGCACCAACCCAAAATCAAAAATTATTTTACATAAAACCTAGAAGCGGTCTATTCTTTTGTCATTTTGACAAAGTGTTATTTTTTTTATTTTCTGATGATAATAATTTGAACATGAGAACAAATTTATGTAATAATTGTATTGTCATTGGCTCTTAACCCCTGTACAAATTTTCAAGTTAATCATACTTCTTGAAATAGGTGAAAATTACGTTGTGAGATTCTGTTACATACGTTCAGGTCAAGCTAATAAAAGGTCGGTAAAAAAAATTGATAATAAGCGATAGAGGATATTACTATACAGGGATGCGCAAAAGTCCGGAATAAAATTAATATCTTTTTAACTAAACTAACTTAAAAAAAACGCTGAAACACGTCAATTGATTTTAAATTGTACGCATTTTTTGGCAATAAAATGAAATATTTTTTTTCAACCCCTTAGCTGCAACCCTCCCCAACTTTTTTTTCAAATGCAAACCTATGTCGTGTATGGGCTCATTGAAAAGCTCGTAAAAAATGGAATCTGATCATACCCTTTTTTTAACTTATTTGGTTACCAGGAAATGAGAAAAAACTCTTTTAAAAACAAAAAAGTTAGAAATACCTACTTAGTGCTATCTACGGGTGAATTAACGTAACAGATGCTGATAATGCCCTCCACCCTCTACTTGGCAGGCTCCTAGGCGATGTTAAAACCCGTCTACGGAATTCCGAATGGCCTCAGCCGGTATGTTATGTGATTCCACTCTAATTCTGTTTTTTAGATCTTCAATATTAGCCGGCCTATTTTGATAAACCTTGTCTTTCAGATATCCCAAAAAATAATCTAATGGCGTTAAGTCTGGGGATCGTGGCGGCCATTCAATTGTACCACGTCGTCCAATCCAGCGTCCTGCAAATATTTCATCGAGATATTCTCTGACGTTAATATCAAAATGTGGGGGAGCGCCGTCCTGTTGGAACCAAAGTGTTTCAGTGGAGATATCTGGATCTGCTTCATTGGGAAACATAATAGCTAAAGTAGGCACTAATCCAAAGCGTAAAAGTCTAAGTAGCATGCAGCTGTAAGGTTTCCTCTGTTGTTGATGATGCCTGCCCATACATTGACTTTCTGAGGACGCTGCGTATGAGCTTCGCATATCCAGTGTGGGTTTTCCTGACTCCAGAATCGATAATTGTGCCTGTTAACTACTTTATTTAAATAAAAAGTAGCTTCGTCCGAAAAGAGTATGTTCGGTGGAAACTGGAAACCCATTATTCTCGTCACATCGCCTCATTATTTCCTCACAAAATTGCAAACGCCTGTCATAGTCATCTTCCAAGAGCTCTTGGACAATATATACCTTATATGGGTGGTATTTTTCTGTTTTCAAAAACCTCCCAATCGTACGTCTAGACGCAGGATTGTTTTGGGCTAATGAAACCGTTGACAAATGTGGATCTTCCTACAGAGATACGGCAATGTCCAATTTTTGATCTTCGTCTAAAACATGTGGCCGGCCACTTCTGGGCAAGTCCTTCACTGTACCATGTTCTTTAAATTTGTGTAAGATCTTACTCACAGTAGCCTGGGAAATGTGATTTTCCGGATATTTTGCATTAAATAAAGTACTCACTTCACTTTGACTCCGCATTCTATCCCCACATCCCAACAATATCAAGACTTCGATACGCTGCCTCTCTGACAATACCATTTTTGTTTGGCACATTAAAAAAGAACACTTTAAAGGTACACAATTAATAAACTAAACATATTTCAATTTTACCCAGAAATGCCACAATTTTAAAACTCAATCAAAAAAAAATTTCTTATCAGGGCATTAAATTTGGTACAAAAAATTTAACAACCTTTTTCTCTTTTTGAAGTACACTGCTCAACAATTGCTTTGGATTATAACTAATTTTATGTGTAATTTTTTTCTGAAAAAATAAATTCCAAAGAATGTTGATGCTAGATTACGTTATCAGTTTTACACATAATCAATAAAATTTGTTGTGCCTGGGCAGACAAGGTTGGCCTGTTCTTAAAATTTGTAAACTTTTAGAAACTAGGTACTGATGATCCTTAGCAATTGTTGAGCAGTGTACATCATCAATGCTGAATGCCACTTTATTTGTTTATTTGCAACGTTAATTCACCCGTAGATAGCACTAAGTAGGTATTTCTAACTTTTTTGTTTTTAAAAGAGTTTTTCTCATTTCCTGGTAACCACATAAGTTAAAAAAAGAAAGGGTATGGTCAGATTCCATTTTTTACGAGCTTTTCAATGAGCCCATACACGACATAGGTTTCCATTTGAAAAAAAAAAGTTGGGAAGGGTTGCAGCTAAGGGGTTGAAAAAAAAACATTTCATTTTATTGCCAAAAAATCCGTACAATTTAAAATCAATTGACGTGTTTCAGCGTTTTTTTCCTAAGTTACTGGTTAAAAAGATATTAATTTTATTCCGGACTTTTGCGCATCTCTTAGTCTCTCTGGTAGCGTAGTGGTCAGAGCCTCGGCTCGCCGCGCCGGCGATCCGGGTTCGAATCCCCGCCCCGCCGGGGAGACATATTTAGGTAGTTGGTATTTAAAATAACGTCCGTGGTGGCACTACCGCGTTGTCTAAAAGATGCTGTGAAATGCAAAATTTGCATGTTTCAGTGCTTGGGCAGCGTTGACGGAACTGGGGCAAAAAAGATGGGTTAAACATCGAAAAACCCGGCACTCACGGTACTCTGGTACTTAGGAGTATATATGTATATGTCTAGTATATAGTATATATGTATATGCAAGTCCTTCGGAGTTGTCACAAAGATAAAAAAAAAAATCACTGTATACACGATTGGCAAGCAAAAACTTGTATATCAATTTTATTGCCATAGAGTAGGATACATATGGTATGGCCCCAAAATGAAAAAAAAACGACAACAATTTCCCCTGTCCACTTCCAATACGACCACAGCCATTCGTTGGCGTATTGTTGGCTGAAGCATGCCGGGGGATGCAGTACAAGCGTCCAGCTATTTACAGTTCCATTACGCCGGAGGTATTGTCAAATGTTAGGACGGAATTTTATAATTGGCTCGGGTCTTCCAACGTTCAGCAGGGCAATGTCTTCGAACATTTATTAAAATGAAAATGCTTCTGAGTTTATTTTAAAAGTTATTTTTTATTATTAGAATTACTGTTAATTTTATTAATTTTTAAAAATGTTTATGAGTTTCTTTTTTAATAGCAGTTTTTATTTTGTTTTTAAGCTTCTGTCTGACAAAAATTCAACAACTTTATTTACTGTTGTATTAAATACAACAGTGATTAACATGACCGCATAAAAACAAAAATATTGTGAAAAATCTCCAAAAAATGCGATTGACAATCACTCCTTTAACGTCCGGTTTCCGGCTGATACTGCCGAGTACCGAATGCTCTGCCCGCGATATTTCCCTCTTCTTGTTGGACCGGTAGAAGGGGAATCGACCAAGCACGTTTTCTGTCTGTTTTTATTTTGCTCAAGCGTTTGCCTATTAAATTGACATCTCCTTTTATTGCACTGAAAATCTCTGCATGCAAGAAATTGGTTTGCCAGCCGTGTATAACCATTTATATAACATAATGATATAGAGAAGTATGTTTGTTTCTGGATTTGTGTTAGATAAACAAAAACTGCATTAAATCGTAACTAGAGAGTTACCTTATTTAAGTAACAGAGTTAAGATCAATAAGTAAAGTGTTTGTTGTAAAGTTAAAAATAAAGTGTTGCTTAGTGTTTTATTGTCAAACCCTTGTAAGAAAAAATTATAAAGCTGTAACAACATATATTACCTTGTGTAATTGACGATACGCTACTAGCGCCGCCAGTCGGCGTGGAATAACCACCAAAAACGGGAGAGGCACTCGGACTTAGAAGAGGATTTAACAAAGGAGTTGTGGCACCAGGAAACATACTTAGTCCAGGAACCTAAAATTAAAAAAATCATACATTACATACAGGGTGTCCCATTTTCGACAATTTTCTTTTTGTTCTTTGGTCAAACTTAAAATGGTAAAATCAAAATTTGAAAATTTTCGCTCTCTTAAAAGATACGGGAGAAAATCAAAAAATTATCAATTTCAGAATGACCCCCTATTTGTTTAGTAAAAAGAGATACAGAAAAATTGTTTGCACAATAGTTTTTTTACAATGCTTGTTGGATGAAAGTTATCGGACCTTATCTCATTTTTTTAAATAAAGCACCTTGTATATTTTAATCTAAAAAGATAGCATATTAAATTAAAAAAATAATAATAAAACCTGGGATATAGATTTTCTATGCGATTTATTTAAACTTTATTATTTTAAACCACAGTAGGCTCTGAAACAAAAGATAATATCCTCGAAACAAAACTATGTTGATATTGCAGCTGGGAAGACATTACACAATATATTTTAACATACAAATGGTAGGAAAAATATTAGGTACAAGAAAGTAACTTAAAAAAATATAGAAACTTCGAAACGAAATAAAATATTTAGATAAAGAGAAAAAATAACGGGAATTATCGCATCTCCGCTGTTTTTAATGCTGTGTAATTGTTTTATTTTTGCAAAGGCCTCATAAATTCTTTTATTAAGTTGATGTCGGGTTAAGATGACTTTTTTATAAATTTGATTTTTCAACACTTTATAGGTCCATGTGTTCCTATCCAGCAGTTTTTGAATTGAGTATTTAAATACTCTCTTTTCTTCCAAAAAGCGTTATGGGTAAGGGCGCCATATTGTTGAAGGTTAATTTCTATAACTTTATTTAAAGGAACATCATCAATGTTATCTCATCGTTTCAGTTATCTATTTAAACAAAGTAGTTTTATAAGATCAACAGTTAAAAAAAAAGATCACTGCAAAGGAGCCGTTCAAAAACTACGTCACTCTGAATTTCACCATTTTTGACCCCCTCCCCACCCCTTCGTCACACCGCGTCACACTCTTTGCGACCCCCCTTATAAATCTAACGTCACAAAAGCTGGACCCTCCCTAAAAATGGCCCCTTTCGATTCGAAAATAATATACATTTTAAAATATTTATCAATTTAATAATATTTATTTAATATCAGCAGTCCAAGGGTTCTCCACATGCTTAGCAATGTCTAAAATTTGCATTGGGTTATTTTTTTTACAATAATGGGGTTTTCTGGTTTGATAGGTTCAAAAAATCGATTTTTATTTTTTTGAATAAATTGTTTCCTTAATATGTCTATAGAATATGGTGGTAATGTGATTTTTTTAAAATTCCCGAGAACCTTCTTTACAAATGTATGCTTATACAAGTACAGACAAGTTTAAACAAGTTTAATAAAAAATATGTGTAGTTATTTACGTTTTCATATTTATTTTAGTCATGGTAACGCAGATTAATGGTAAGTTAGGATTTTTATAGTATATCTGTACTTGAAACTTTAAACGCGTTAATCTCAAAACTATGGTTTTTAAACTTTATTTCATCATATCTCGAGAACGGCTTGCCCGATTCACTTTAAATTTATAGGGTTGACTCAGCACATATAGACGCACGGAACGAACTATTATCACCCCAATATCTAAAATATTTTTTTTTAAGAAAAAGTTGACAAAAAATACATGAAATCCGAAATTTTTTGTTCCGAAGTCTGTCAAAAATCCTCTTAACAAAACTTCCGTCTACCTCATCTTTATCCACCCACTCGGCATTTTCTATTCCAGCGTATATCTAGTATACATAGTAGCTCTCGAGCTCGACGAGCTGCGACACGACTTGGTTATCTCCTCTCTCTTTTTAATCGAAGGACAGTTTGAGGCCTGGCTTCCCTGCTCTATCTATGATATATCCATGGGATACACATAGACACTGAATATACTCAAAGAAATTGTGAATGTATGGTGGCGCTCGGAGCGAATACATGTAACTTTATTTTACTATTAGAACGAGAGATGATACAAGAAATAGCAAAAACCAGTAATCACAAAGCACCTGAATTTGACCTAATAACTGCAAAAGTACTAAAGCAACTGCAAAGGAAAGCTCTCGTTTTTCTTGCATCCATTTATAATAGTAAGCTGAGGCTAACATACTTTTCAGTTATGTGGAAATTTGCCCAAATAATTATGATCCTTAAACCAGGTAAACCACCAACAAGGACCTCATCATACCGGCCAATCAGTCTCCTGCCCATAATGTCCAAAATATTTGAAAGGCTTTTACTTAAAAGAATGAAAGGATACACTAACTCAGATTCAGAGATACCTACTTATCAATTTGGCTTTCGTGAAATGCACTCCACAACACAACAAATTCATAGAATTGTAACTTAAATCTATACAAGTTTTGAAGAAAAGAAATACTGCACTTCAGCATTCCTAGATATAGAAAAAGCATTTGACAGTATGGCATGTCGGCATCCAATATAAACTTAAACGTATCCTTCCAACTTCCTATTACCTTATCCTAAAGTCCTACCTTAAAGATCGTTACTTCCAAGTAAAATTGAATACAGAAACTTCAACATACTCTCCCATCAGAGCGTACTCCGTACAGGGTAGCGTGCTGGGCCCCTACTTATACCTCATATTCACTGCAGATATCGCTACCACAAACACAACACTGATGGCAACATTTGCGGATGACACTGCTATAATCTCCGCCAATGAAAACCTCATCGCTGCAACTGCGCACTTGCAGAACCACCTTAACCAATTAGAAACCTGGCTTATGAAATGGAAAGTGAAAATAAATGAGGCATAATCCACACAGGTAACGTTTAGAAACTGAGAAGAATGTCCTCTGACAACCATCAATGGAATACAAATTCCAGTTAACACCCAAGTAAAATACTTGGGCCTAATTCTTGACCAAAAACTAACATGAAAACCTCATATACAAGCCAAAAAAGCCCAAATAAATATTAAAATTCGGCAAATGAATTGGCTTTTAGGAAGAAAATCAAAGCTTACTATCAAAACAAACTCTTACTGTACAAATGTATAATAAAACCTATATGGACCTATGGGATCCAGCTATGGGGATGATCGTGACCATCAATTATAAAGATTATGCAAAGAGTACAATCAAAAATTTTAAGAACAATATTTAATGCTCCCTGGTATGTAAGCAACAAGACACTCCATGATGACTCAGCTATACCGAAGGTAGAAGAAGAAATAGAAAGAAATATAAGACACTACCTAAATGGATTACCAGACCATCTTAATGCTGAACCAAGGCAGCTATACACGCCCCCGGAGGTTGTAAGAAGACTGAAGAAACTCTGGCCAACAGACTTATTAGACTAGTAATTATATAATATTATGTAATTTACCAAAGGAGAGTTGTCACTGGGCAACTTCTCCTTCATGTAATATACACTTATAACATTTACTTACAGTTCTATGGAAACTAATTATTGTAAATTTGCATGATTAATTAAAAAAAAATTGAACGCAGAGTCGCAAAACAGTAAATTAGGTTGCTTTACTAGACACACACACAAGCGCCGAGTAGTCAGATATCTATCCAACACCAGATTTATTTCTTTGGGGAAGGTAAAGGTAACCTGATTTGGTAATTTTTGTGGTTAACGTCTTTTGACCCTCGAAATACTTACAATATAGACGTGAAATGATGCAAAAAATATTTTTTAATTGTTCTGAGCTATGACACTATTCAAGCGGAGCTGCGATATTTTTATATCTCACCTGACCAAACGGTTGTCCAGTAGCGGCCCCGTAAGGTGACGCCCCGGGGCCGTGTAAAGGGCTCCTGTCGTAGCCTCCCAAAGCTCCCGGTACAAAATTCTCTGGCGGTAATCCGAGTGTGGGATCGCGGATCGTAGAGTACTTGCTGTAATCTTGTAAATTCGCTTGTTCCGGAGACGGGCTGGTATAGAACTGATGAATCGGCGAAGCTGTCTCGGACGACAACTGATGTCGCAGCGATTGATCGGACACAATTTGATGGATCGGGGAGCCTAAAAAGAAAAGCAACGAATTAATAGTATATTACAATCCGAGCCGGAAAATGCTTTATTGTTGGTCAAGAGTTTATATAGTTTATCGAGACGCATAGAGTCATTTTTTATTTTGCTTTTTTTATGAAGTTTTGTTACTAAACGGCCATAGTTAAAAGAGTGTTTTGATTTTTTAAGCAAAAGTACTAACCGAGATATGCTTTACTTAAATAAAAAAGTTCCTATATATGAATTGTTTTTATTTCATTTGCAGAAAATAGTTACATAGTATTTATTTAAAACACAGTAAAAGTAGTAACTGTGTTTTTATGGCCAATTAAATAAAATTTAGTAAATCAATGGAAAAACATTAACAGCAGTTACTGTGTTTTTTGTAAAAAATATCAGGTACTGTGTTTTTCTTTTTAGCTTCTTATTAAATTGAGTACAAAAGTGACATACAAAACCCTATTTTTGGCTGCCGATTTTACTAATATTAAAAATGCAGTTTTCTCGAATTTTACTAAAATGTAATTACTGTGTTTCTGCGCGGGAAAGACGAGCGTGTGAACGTATTTTCAATAGATATACGCCCGCTCGAGTATGAGAGCGTCCAAACCTATTACATACCATAAATTTAGCATTGTCTTGTACGTCTATCTTGAAAACTAAAATTGTTTTGGGTACATCTTAAAACGTTACAATGACTAACTAAAATCATTTTTACATGGCGTTTCTTAATAACGTGCTAATATTTAAGATAATTCTTGGATCCAATTTGGGAAAAAAAGTTTATATAAATATAAACACAGGGTGTCCGAAAAATACGTGTACAACGTTTGATGACAGACTCCGGACGTCAAAATAAGTCGATTTGAGCGAACTTACCTATTTCCAAAATTGCTTCAATTAGCCTGCAGAGGGCGTCAAAGATTTTTAAAAATATTGGTTTTTCCTAAATTTTTCCAAAACGTGCAAGTCGGTCGATGTTAATAATTTTTGGTGATGAGTCTTGGGCTATAAAATGACGTTTGCTATTGGCATAGTTATCGGCTGTAATTAACCTAAAGTGTTATAAACGTCGTGACGTCATATGTAGTTATATCCAATCAGATACTCTTTTCTAGTAAAACAATGAGGATTTTTCATATCTTGCAAAATATTGCTAGGATAAGTGGTTATGCCAGAAAAAATCATTTTCTATTACGTGCTCGGGCAAGATATTTTATTAATACTAAGAAGAGGTTATTACTAAACATTGTTTGCTGGTGTCTTCATTACGTTTTTTTGTGGCTATGACATTTCATATTTTTGTTGAAAATTGCTGTCAGAGTTTGAACATTTAGGCAACTATTTTTAACTTCCAAAATCCTTTACGAATACGTTAAATATGGACAACTATACGAACTCCGAAAAAGTCGACAAGCTTTTGGTGTACGGGTTTTGCCAAGGTAATGGACGTCAAAGTGTTAGGGTTTACATGGAGATATTTTCTGACCGTCGTGTACAGCGGTCAGAAAATTTGAAGGTAGCGGTCGTAATCGGAAAATTCGAGCTGTTGAAAACGAAGAGGAAATTTTGTTAAGAGTTGAGAAAGAAATAAGAATTAGTACACACCGGTTGGAAAGTGAGTTGGCCGTTTCTAAAATCACCGTAAATGACATTTTAACAGAACAATTGTTGCACCCGTATCACGTATAAAAAGTTCAGGAACTTTTGCCCATTGATTCTCCCTAGCGGCTTTTATTTTGTCAATTTATTCGAAACCGAAGAATTCATGATCTAAATTTTAGTAAGAAAATCTTATTTAGTGACGAGGCGACCTTTACAAGCGAAATTACCTATACTTTTTACTATGTCAGAAGTTACCAACCTGCACAAACATGTTTATGCCAATGAAAATCCTTATGCCATTAAAGTTACCACCACCTACATTAATTTAAAATAAATCTTTGGGCAGGTGTTGTCGATCTATTCCTTATTGGGCCTGTTGTATTGCCAGACAAATTGAATGTAAATATTTACCTTTATTTTTTGCAAAACACTTTGCCAATTCTTCTGGAATATTTGCCTCTTATAATTTGGCAGGGAATGTGGTATATGCATGATGGAGCGCCACCTCACTTTTCCGTCGCTGTTCGACGATACCTTCATGACCAATACCCTCATAGGTGAATTGGAAGAGGCGATGATGCACCAGTACGATGCTGGACCTAAATATGTGCAATTTTTTGTGGGATGCTCTTAAAACCGAAATTTACAAGACTTCTGTGCGAACGCGTGAACAATTATGGTAATCAATTTTAAATGTAAGCAACCATCTTAATAATCCCGAGACATTAATTAAAGTTTAAGTTCATTTTTTAAGATGTGTAATTAGTGTATTTAACAAAATGGTGTTAATGTTGCACATTTGCTTAATTCATGTTTTATTTTTATCGAGTTTTTTTAATTATTAGGAAAATTATCTTGCCCGAGCACGTAATAGAAAAGTATTTTTTCTGGCATCACCACTTATCCTGGAAAAATTTTGCAGGAAATAAAAAATCCTCAAAATACATTGTTTTACTAGAAAAGAGAATCTAATTTGTCAGTAAGTCAATGTCATAAAAAAATCAGAAGATATAACTACGTGACGTCACGTTTATAATGCTTTGGGTTAATTACAGCCGATAACTATGACAACAGCAACGTCATTTTATAACCCAATACTCACCACCAAAAATTATTTGGATTTGCACGTTTTTAAAAAATTTAGGAACAATCAATTTTTTTTAAATATTTGACGCCCTGTGCAGGCTAATTGAAGCAATTTTGGATATAGGTAAGTTCGCTTATTTTGACGTCCGGAGTCTGTCATCAAACGTTGTCCACGTATTTTTTGGACACCCCATATACAGGGTGCTAAAGTATTAAGAAGAAATTGTTTTTTTAACTGACTTAAAAAAAAGGAAGGTTATAAATTTACCATGTATGTCACCCAATGTAATATTATTGGAACTGCAATATACAAGGTGTTAGAAAAATGTACACCCAAATTTTAGGTGATTCGTTATTAAATAAAAAAAATAGTTTCTTTGTAATAATTTTAAATACCCTGTAGCCGATTTTCTTAAAATTTGTCAGTGTTATTTCTAGTTATAAGGGCCTAATTTAGTCCTAATTATTTAAATTATTAAGTCCAGTGGCGTCTCAGGGATCATCTTATCATAAATATTTGTAAAAAAATGTAGGTCACTCTGACTATTCAAAAATACACGGTGGCGCACTGAAATCCAGATTAAATTTACCTGGTATAGATCTAGGAGGACTAGATCTGTTCTGAAGACCCCTCTGAAGTCTCTGGCATTCTTGCTGCGGCGTGGATGGGCTCAAGGTTCTAGAACCGCTCGCAGATCCTTCACTGCCCCTTCGGACGGGAGAGAATCGTTCTATTGATTTCTGTTCCCGACCTGAAAATCCCACGTAAGTCAGTAACAAGTTTATATGTTACTATAACCATTATCAACTTTTGGGATTTGGAGATTATCTGATAATCCATTAAACTAAAAGATTTATATACAGGGAGTCCGAGAGAATGTGGGCAATTTCCCGGGTATGAAAAACCACGTGAAAAGAATACTACAAGTTTATATAAACTTTTTTCGTATAGTCCTCCTCTACGGAGATATTCGCTCCCAAAGAGCTGCAATGGAATCAAGTTTTTTTAGACATGATTATTTAACAATCAGGTATCTTCGACTTGTATTTTAATTAAGATGTAATACCAAGTAAGACTATTCAAATTACTGTCAAAGGAAGTGTTGTGGATTACTCACAGCTACAGGGACGGACTTGCTGCGACACTCATGACTCCCTTTTTTACGTCATGTATTAACAAAAACTTTGAGCAACGTCTTTTACATATCTTTACTGACTAAAAATTATTTACTCTTCATTCATGAAAAAAGAAAAATTTTCTTCCGTCACCAACATAATAATTTCTGCTCTTGGAGTGACCAAAACCACAGCACGAGGGCAAACCAGGAAGTGGATCCGAAACAAACACGAGGAATACTGGGAAAACCTCAGTAGAGTAAGACATGGAAAAAGCTTCATAAGGGGACGATCGACATCGCATAACAGTAGGGTTGCTAACAGGACACGATGACCTAAGAGGACACCTACACAAGATAGGCTCATACAATGGGGACCCAAGTTGCAGATTGTGCGACGAGGGGGAAGAAACAGTGTACCACATACGACCGTTTTCAAGCGATCACTTGAAAACGGTTGGAGATACATCACTAACCGAAACGTTGTGTATCAATTAACAAATAAAGGCAATGGAAGTCCAAGATTTTAGTGTTATTGAAACCATAACATTGTCTAACACTTTTAAAGAATCTAAAATGGTATTACAGATATTAATAATAAATGATTTTTTTTTGAAAAATTACCACCATGTATCTTAAAAGTTAAGACGTTTAGGACATGCGCTCATATGAAGCTTTCTTTTAAAAATGGACCCAAAAATTTTCTTCTTAAATACTGACATTCAATTAGAAAACACCCTGTATAATGTAAAAAACTTTACCAATCATAATATTTTATTTTTCGTAAACAGTTAATTTTATCGATGTCAATCAAAAATACTTTTTTTTTTAGTTTAAGATTAAAGATGTTCAAAAAAAAAAAATATTGTTTAACCTTTATCAAACACGGTGTTAAAAAAATTGCTATTATTGTATCAGAGCTACTCCGTCCCTGGCAAACTAAATAAGCGAAATATGATTTAATGGGTTCATTTTAAGAAGATTTATCTATTATCCTTTATTAAAAAAAAAAACAATTTTCAGGGGCGTCCGTTATGTACCTGTATCTCCGTAGGGGAAGGTCGTAGAAAAAAAAGTTAATGGGAACTTGTCATAATATTATTAGGTTTTCTATCAGATTTCAAAAGATTTCTCACTTATTCAGGGACACCCTGTATATGTCTAAAAAACCTGATTCCATTGGAGCTTTTTGGGAGCCAATAACTCCGCAAGGAAGGCCTATAAGAAAAAGTTTATATGAACTTGTAGTATTCTTTTCACGTGTTTTTTTATATCCGGGAGATTTCTCACATTTCCTGCATACCCTGTACACGAACAGACTTTGGTAAGTTCCCACCTTTGTTCACGTTTTTTTTTTTCAAAACACGAAATTGTTAATAATATTTTGAATATAATGGATGAAGTTGTGTCAATGTCCAACAAGCGGATAATTTCTACTGAATCAATGGTCATATAATTTTACTTAAATTGGTATTATACAGGGCGAGTTACAACGAAATTGGGAAAAATCGCCAGAAATAAAGTACCTTTATTTTTCAAGTAAGAGCAAAATTTTATTGGAATACGTTGTTCAAAATTAAATCTTATGTCGTAATCTGAAGTTTTAGCTTACTAATTTGAACAATAGTGTTTAAAAAATATATCATATAACTAAGATTTTTTGCGTTTAGTCCAGTAAATGAAGACCTGAAAGTACCCAAAGCTGTAAATAAATTTGTACAGTTTTATTTGTGGCACAATTTTTATGTCCTTTGCGGATGCTTTCGAGCGAGAAAAAGTTTATCACGATTCCGACGTGGGAATCCGCTGAAAATGGTCCCCTAAAGTCCCAAAAATGAGTTTTCCGCGAATATCTACCAGAATATGCGAATAATAGAATTTTTATTTAGACAAAAAATGAAGATCACCTCGAAATCTACAAAAATAATCCTTACCATTATTTCGCAACACCAATATTTTTCGCAAAAACGGCCGTCAAAAAATCCATCCAACATTGCACACTGAATAGATGTGGTTAGTTGTGAGTCCGCAAGTCATTGATGTGATAAATTTCCCTGATTTTTAAAAAATTATTGGACTTTATTAAAAACGAAAAAGTACATTTAGAAACTAGACACTCTAAGCTTTCAAATAATGTGCATTGAAAAGCATTTTAATAGATGATGAGTTTTTGATAGGCAAGATGCAGCAGATGGGCAAAACAATTTTTTATCAAAACGCAAAAAAGGTGGGAAAGGAAATTTTCTGGGATAATTGAACACTTGGTAAGGTCTAATTATAAAAAAGAAATGTTAATAACAAACCATTTTTTAAAAAAATATCAATAAATTAATGAGATATTTCAAAATATTGAGAAAAAAAATTGACCGCTTTTTTTATTATTCTAAAAAATCGGAATGGACCCAAACTCATATGCAATGATAGGTACGGGTTTTTCATTTCGATGAAATTTGAATGATTAGAAAATGTACACTATTGCCCGAGTAATGGAACAATTCGTCCACCCGCTTATAAGTGAATCCATGAAGATAGCGGCATTCTAGCGGTAGAGCGGCAGCTGAAATGAGAGGACTTTTGGTCCCGTTATCTCAAAAACTATCAATTTTTCGAAAAAAATATAGGGACAATTTTTGTAGATTACAAGGCGATCTTTATTTTTTGTCCAAACAAAAATTCTCCAATTCACATATTTTGGCAGATATTAGCGGAAAACCCATTTTTCGGATCTTAAGGGCAATTTTCAGCCCTTTCCCACTTGTTAATGTTGTAAACTTGTTTTCGCTCGAAAGCATCTGCGAAGACCTAGGAATTGCGCCACAAGGGAAAACTGTACAGATTTATTTACAGCTTTGTCCCTTCATTTGCTGGACTAGTTTATGATAATCCTTTCTTATTTTCGTTCAAGCAATACATAACATATTAAAGAATAAAAAAAACAGTTTTTGTTTTTATTTTTATAACAAAAGGTTATAGTAGGATCATTTTTTCAAACATCGTAATTTAAATTAACCAGCTTTACTCCAGATTATGACATAGGTTTTAATTCTAAACAATGTATCTGTATAATACCTATTAAAGTAAAATTTGTTGAATTTTTGTTTTAGATCATGCAGATCATATTTCCAAAATATTGTTCTTAAATTTAATTCCTATCTTGGGACACGCTCTATAAATAAAATATTTAAGTGGTATTTCATAAAAAAAATAAAGCAAAAAATATACAGGTTTATAACAATAATACTGGCAAAAATAACTGCAAGCAATGGTCAAAAACCAGAACACCTAGCAAATAAGAAAAATTACATTATTACGGCCAATCTTAAAAAAATTAATAGGAAATGCCTCTAATTTTACGGAAAATGCAAATATTTTTGCGAAATTACTGCTAATCAAAACCAACCACGAGTTTAGGTGGTGTTGCTAAACTGCAAACTAAAACAAACATCGGCACAATGAGGCCAAGAAACAGGAGATATTGTCCCTTTTATTCGTGGCAAAATCTACTGCATTTAGGCTATTCTAGGCGAAAATTGTGTTTCCTGCGAAAAACAGTTAGAAGGCTTCGAAAAATATGACCGATAGCTAGCGAAATGTAAAACTGAGAAAGGCGTTTAAAGATTTTTTCTGCCAATAAAAATTACAATTGAAATTAACAAAAACCGAAAAAAATCCATTTCGATTTTTGATGATAACTCAAAAACCATAAGAGATAGTGGAAATTGCAAAAAAGATCCTTAAAAAAAAGAAAATTTACTAATTAAGTCTCAACCCCCGGAGTTCTATCTCCATTATTAATAATTTTATTTAACACTGAAAATGGGCCTCCGCGCAACATTTTTGATTGCGCGCTCGGCGTCAAAACCGAATAAGTCACACCAAATATTTTTTTAGGGTACTAAATATTAATTTAAAAAATTTTAAAAAATTATGGTGCATTTAGAATACTTTAAAGAATTTATTCCAGTAGAAAATTTAACTTAAAGTTAGTTTTTCAACAAGTTAGACAATTAACAAAATGGTTTCGATCTGTCGCCTTCATTGTACATATAAAAAAATGTTTCAATAAAGGTCGTATAAATTTTTCGCGTTGTAGAGCCCTTCTTATATACAGGTTATTCATTTTAAAGTAAACAGGGCTTTATTGTTGAACTTCCCTGTACTTTTTTAAAAAAGGAATATAGCCATTTCGTGTATTTTTTTCCGCAGAATTCAATAATCTAATCAAAAAAACATTTGAAATAAAAACAAAAGAGTTACAGCACAAAAGACGTATTTTTTAAATGGAATACCTCGTATATTTTTATATCAAAAGATAGAGATTTTCACGAGAAATTCGGTGATATAGCGGTGGCTGGGTTTATTTCCTGCGGTTCTACTGCAATTGTCTAAAAACTGCATGATACTATAAGGATAGTTTCACCTGAAAAAACCTGACTGCCACAGGTCACAGGTGCTTATTTGTCAAAGTCAAGAATTTTAGAAATACGTTTATTACTTTTTGGAGTAGTTTTATAATGAAGTTTTTATCAGAAGAACGGCTTCAAATTATTACTCTCTATTATAAATGTGGAGAAAACGCCAGGGAAACACAACGAAGATATGTTGCAAATTTCCACCGAAATATATCAGTAAAAACGATTTTAAAACTGAAGGTCTTATTCAAAGAAACAAAATCGTTACATATTAGAAAAAGACCACAATGAGAAAAAAAATCGGGATCGAGCTATTCTAAATTATTTTACTTTGTATACCATGAAGTCAATTACTGACGCTGATAGAGACTTGTGGTATGGCCCTGCAAGAAGAAGAGTAACCTATGCGACGGTTCAGAGAACACTGAAATATTTTACGTATCTTCCATATCACGCTCTTCCAGTGTAGCATTTAACACGTGAACAAAAGGAACTTCGGTTTCAATTTGTTTCCCAAATTTTAATCCATGAACAAGATAAGCACAGCTGGGCAAGATAAAATCCCAGGAAATTTCAAGAGATTAAATACCAAAGGAGGTCCTTTATGTCTGGTGTGGTAGAATGTGGTAGAATTGTCGGGCCAATATTCTATGAGGGATCCTTAACTGGAGAAAGATATCTCAATCTTCTTGAAAACGATATTGAGGACATTTTAGAAGAATTGCCACTCGAAACGTATCGCAATATAATTTGGCAACAAGACGGAGCGCCGCCCCATCCTGTTCGTCAAGTTGTGCAGTATCTCAATCGCCGATACAATCAGTGGATTGGACATTATGGCACCATTAGATGGCCACCTAATAGTCCAGATATTACAATTTTGGACACTTTTCTATGGAGTCACTTGAAAAATGTCGTTTACTAAAATGGGAACACAACCACGGAAGAAATAAGAGAAAAAAATGTAAATTAAATTAATCGTCTTAACCAAGAACCTTAAATAATATCGGCGAGCTTAGAAAGACTAAGGAGGGGTTATAGACCATGTTTCGAAAACAACGGGGGTCATATAGAACATTTAAATTATTAGTAATATTATAATTTTTTTATAAGTGATCTTATTACCACCATATTTTACCTCGTATTGTATTTTAATTTTTTCCGTTTATTGTAATTTTGCTGCTTGGTTTAGAAACAAATATATCATATCATTTTTAGCATATAATATAATTTAAAGCCGTTCTTCTGATAAAAACCTCATTATAAAACTACTCCAAAAAGTAATAAACGTATTTTTAAAATTCTTGACTTTGACAAATAAGCACCTGTGACCTGTGGCAGCAGTTTTTTCAGGTGAAACTATCTTTATATTATCATGCAGTTTTTAGACAATTGCAGCAGAATCGCAGGAAATAAACCCAGCACCCCTATATCACCGAATTCCTCCTGAAAATCTCTATCTATTGATATAAAAATATATGGGGCATTCCATTTAAAAACGTCACTTGTGCTGTAACTCTTTAGTTTTTGTTTTAAATGTTTTTCTGGTTAGATTATTGAATGGAATGGAATGGAAAAAAATACACGAAATGGCTATTTTAGTTTTAAAAAAAAACCCTGTACATACCCAGCAAGATCACGCTATATAAATTTTTTGAAGTGTTCTGAATGCACCATAATTTTTAAAATTTTTTAAATTTATATTTAATACCGTAAAAAAATATTTAGTATGACGTACTCGGTTTTGACGTCGAGCGCGCAACCAAAAAAGTCGCGCGGGTGCCAATTTTCCGCTTTAAATTAAAATTATAAATAAAACTCCGGGAGTAGGGACTTATTTCTTGTAAATTTTCTTCTTTTTAAGGTTTATTTTGCCATTTTCACTATCTCTTATGGTTTTTGAGTTATCATCAAGAATCGAAATGGCTTTTTTCCGTTTTTTGTTAATAACAATTGCAATTTCTATTGACAATAAAAATCCTCAAAACGCCTTTCTCAGATTTGCATTCCGCGTCGAATAGGCAAGACGCTTCCATATTTATCACTTGTTATTCAACGCAGGAGATAATGTCCGCCTTTTATGAGCAAATCGTTGGTACATTGTCTTCCGTGATTCGACCTACATTTTTCTAAGGTAGCGTCGTGCCATACAAGACAATGCCAATACGCTACCCGCTGTTGCGTGCGGGAAGTATCACTTTCCGCACTAACCAGGATAATAACTATTTAAGTTGCTAGATGCTCTGGGGAAAAAGCTGTACCTACCCAATTCCTGAACGGTGGCCAATTGCGGTTTCACGTGTCTGCTATGCTTGCGGGGCGGCATAATATTGGGCATGTAATTGCGCCGCATGCGCGCCTCTACCTCCATCACGATTTCGGGCGGGATGACTAATTACAACAAAAAGTGCATGCAAAAATAAAATAAAAAAAACAACAACAAAATAAAATAAAATAAAAACAAGCAAATCTACTAGTAACACGGAAAACAATAAATGTTGCAAAATTAGTCTAGGACGAATCGGCGCATGAGTACTGAAAACTATTCCACCTCAATTTTTTTTTATGCGATAACTACTCATGATATTAATTCATGTTGCCAGGGGGCCACCTGGTGCCATATTGTTTAAACCAAAATTGAATTTTTAAAAGTTCAAAAAATCTTAAATTTGGATACTTTTGACCCATGAAAAATGTAAAAAAAGACTAAAATATAAAATACATATTTTTTTATTCTTTATACAATAATTATTAATATCGTAAATTGATATTTGAAATTTGTTTATATCTGTTTTTTAATTGTTTTTTAAGCGCGCCTACAAGCTTTAATAACTTTGTAAAAATGATTTTAAAAAAAACTTATAAAACAAATTGTAGATAATTTCATTAGTTAAAACATTGATCTCTTCAACAATTTTGATAAAGTTAAAAGTTTTTAAGATAAGGGATAAATAATGATTTAGGACACAGAGAGGCCGATGTATGAGTCAGGAGACGGCGATACTTAAAGGTAAGGGATGCATACTTGTTAGCGCGCTTAATAAACAGTTAAGAACAGACATAGACCATAAACACTTTTCAAATCCTAATTTAGGATATTATTAACTATTGTATAAAGAATAAGAAAATATATTTTTTATATTTTATTCTCTTTTTTTAATATATTTTTCATGGGTCAAAAGTACCCTATCTAAATGTTCAAAGGGTGGTAATATACCACTGCACCTAGACCTCAGTAGGTCCTTTGTGCTCCCTCTTGGAGGCGGGAGATTTACTGCGTCGTCCAACCTATTGATTTAAAATAGCTGACGATGTCTTTATGTGGAATCTCCCTAATTTGGCCAATAATGGCCAGCATGGAGTTCCATTCAAATGTGAGGACAGGACAATCGCAAAGAATGTGTTCCACGGTCTCATCTTCTTGTTCACAGCCTCTACATAATCCTGTGTTCGTTAGACCCATTTTAAATAGGTGTCCTCGTAGCCCGCAGTGGCCAGTTAGAATACCCGTTGGTGTTCGGAGGTTCCTTCTGGACATCATAAGGTTTTTTTCGCTATTGAATAATCTGGATAGCTCAGCATTATTTTTGTGAAGTTGCAGTTTGTAGTATCATCCCATTTTCCTTTAAACAGTCGATGGGAGTATTCTTTAATGATGTCTTTAATCGCTGTTGTTTTCAATCCAGTGGTGGGGACGAGACCAACTAGTTTCTGTCCCGCAGCCGCCCTGGCCAGCGAGTCAGCGGTATGATATGTCATGTCCCTTGATCCAGGCTAGGTTGACCACATTATTTAGAGAGATGTTAGTCATGGCTTGATGACATTCTAGTACAAGTCCCGAAGTAATGCGTGGTCTTTTCAGGGCTAGTAATGCTTGCCTACTGTCCGTAGAGATCGAACGCTGTAAGAACAACACCGATACGTCACGGTCTCATATGGCAAACTGATATAAAACCGTGACGTATCGGTGTTGTTCTAACACGTTCGATCTCTATAAATACAGATCGTAAGGTTGGCCATGTTGCGGCTTTTAATTTCGTAAGCCGCTATGGTAATGGCTGTCAGTTCGGATTAAAGCACGCTGGGTTCGGCGCCCATTGTCCATCCGATTTTCAGGTTTATGGTTGGTGAGTATATGCCACCGCCTGTGCCCACCTTTGTCTTAGAGCCGTCAGTGTACAGGCTAATGGTTCCTTTAGACTAGCCTTTTATTGTTATTGTTCCCTTTATGTTGATAGTATAGGGTTTATTGAAAACGAACCTTGCTGCAACTGAGTCCGCTATTGCCTGTAGAATTGGAAGTTTCCCTGTAACATCCCTCCACAGGCGTCGTCCAGTTGAGCCAGTGCCTACATTAGTGTCTAGACCGACCAATCGGAGGCGTGTTAGAGTCATCAAGGCCGATTCCCTTACAAATATATCAAGGGAGGTGAGATTCAATATCACCTCCATAACTCTAGTCGGCGTAGTCCTTATAGCACCTGTGATGTTTAAACATGCTATTCTTTGAATTTGATCTAGCTTATGTTTTGCCGTGATCTGTTCTGTTTTGGACCACCACACTATGGCACCGTAAGTTACCATGGGTCGTATTATGGCCGTGTAGATCCAATGGGCTACTTTGGAAAATAATCCTCAAGTCTTCCCTATGGTTCTGCGGCATTGATCAAATGCAATACATGCTTTCTTTATTCTGTTCTGCAATTAAGAATTCCATGTTAGCTTACTGTCAAAGGTAATACCAAAGTATTTGACCTCTGTTGAGAAGCTCAGTTGTATTCAAAAGAACGGGTGCTGTCAAGTTCGCTAATTTCTTTTTTTTTTTTTTGTAAACAGAACCATTTCTGTTTTCTTGGGATTTACAGATAGAGCGTGTTCAACGCACTACTGTTCCAACTTTCTAAGAGCATGTTTTATTTTTAGATTTTTCGAACTTTAAAAAATTCATATCTCCAAAAATATTAACTTTATTGTAAAAAGTCATAGGACCTTTTTTATTTGTATTTCAATAAAAAATATAAACAAAAAATGTCCGGCTGAAAAATAACAATTCCTTGCAATTTTAAACAATATGGTATGTCATCAGTAGAGCAATTTAAAGAGGATCTTATTTAAAAATTGAGGTCAAATAGTTTTTGGTACTCATGCGCCGATTCTTCCTAGACTAAATAAGCAATTTGAGATAAAGACTTTGTTTATATTTTGAATTATACATGTGGACTAGCAAATAATAACAATTAGGTTTATTTTTCACTTTTTACAGTAAATATTGCATAATATTTGAAACATTTAAGTAAATTTAATATACCCACGAAGACTAAGTTGTAGTGGGCAAGCAAATATTAAAATTTTAATTATTTTTAAACTGTATTTTTGTTTAAATTTAATTTTTAATTTATATGTTAATTAAAAAACATTTTAATAATAAAAAATGAAAATAATAATAAATGATAATATTAATAATACAGCCCCAATTAATATAAATATTTTACAAAAATTAACAAATAGCATTTTTAACCATATTAAAGAAAATTTAAATAAGTAGTTGTATTTAAGGAGGTGCTCTAGTCTAGAAAGTTGAAAAAAAAAACGTTTTTGTTTTTCATATTCCAATAGTGTAGATTTGTAGATATTCAAAAATCTCTCCTTAAAAGATTTTTTTCAAATTAGAATTATTTTAAAAGTTATAGCCAAAGTTGTTGTTCGGTGCAATGAAGCTAGAATCGAACAGTCAAAGTTTCGAGCTTTAAGTGCTCCAAAAGAAGGAAGAAGTGCGGAAATAAAGTGTTAAATATTTAATTTGAGATAGAAGAAGGCCCGATAAATGCAGTCGAAATCGCTGATTAAAGAAATGTAAATTATTTGTACTGTTTTATCTGACTACCTGAAACTTAAAAAATCAAATTTTAAACGCGTTTTTCTCGAAACTACTTTTTTCCAAACGTTTGTCATAAAATCTCAGGTTCTAACTGATCGATTTTCTTAAAAGTAATCATAAATTTTCGTTATATATCCATCAATGCCAGGAACCAGCAAAAAAATAAAAAATTCAATTTTTGCTATTTTTAAAAATTCGGAAACTTAAAAAATAACTGAAAAAATATACCCCTCTTTTTGAGAAAACATTTTTTTATTTTTCTTGGTTCCTGCGGTAATGACATTTGTACTGATAAAGAATCTACCATTTTTTATTTTTCAAATGACCAGAAGAGAGGGAATCGTGACAAGATGGAGACACTCTTTTTCCCCTCTTTTTCAACAGCCTGTCAACTTTGTCAAATAGATGTTTTTTTTGGGAGGCCTTTTTGTTTGAATTCGTAAAATATAAATGATAAAAAAAATGGATAGCCGAAATATTAATTGTTTTTTTATCGACCCACAAAAAATGCTCCAAATTCGGGCTTTTAGGCTAGAATACCCCTTAAAAAACAACTTTTAATACTTTTTTATGAAGGGTAAATGATCTAATTGATGTTATGGGTTTTGGTAAAATATCATACAAGTATAAGCCTATATATTAAAAGTTTTTAGGCTTATTGATTAATTAATTATATTTTTTGTTGCAATATATTTTTTAAACCTTTTATTTTAAAGATGTTTACTGTAATTAATAATATTCTTATTTTTAATAATATAAATATTAAATGTTTAATATCTTTTGCTTTCCTTATATAATTGTTCCAATAAATAAAAGCAATCTTTTCTATAAATAATTTTTAACAACCATTTTTGGAACGTTTCTAAATTTTTAGATGATTTTTGTTAACACTTTCCCACCTAACATTCCATAGTTTAAATGAGTTTGTATTAAAGCAAACTACATTGTTTCTAATTAATAAGTATCTAATATAGTTTTTACAAATTTAAATTTTGGTATTGGATCTCTTATTTTTTTAACAATGTATTCAATTTGAAACTTCCATTTTAAATTACCCCAGTTGAGTGACAGTTACTCCTATAAAAGACTAAAACATACGCAATGCATTACGATTTACAATTACTGCCACCTAACTGTGATTCTTGTATTTTTTAGCAACATTTTGGGGTTTTTAAACACGTTTTTATGTAAAAAAAATAAAATTGTGTTTATTGGAAAAGGTATTTTAAATTTGCATCATCAAAATTTTTCAGTCCTAATTTTCATATTTCCAAGAAACAAAGTAACGAAGGCAAAAATTGAAAAAATACATTTAGAAAGTAAATATTTTACTAACAAATACGTTAACATGAGCAAGACGAAGAAGATGTTCAAAAAATATATATTTTCTAAAAGAAGTGCATCCAATTCAACTCAACTCAAATTTTATTTAGAGTAGTGTACATATAAACAGGATATGGAAAATACTTTAAAGGCTCCACATACTAAATAACATATTTTTCAAAAAATAGGTAAGGATAAAGTAAAAAACACAACAAATATATGGCAGTAAAGCGGTGCAAAATTTAGTTAAGTGTGAAACAAATATCAAACGAACAACTGCTTTAGCCCAATCCTTATAAAAGTCATGGTAATTTTTTTGCAAGTTTATACAGGGTGTCCGAAAAGTGTTAGTAAGGGCTAATATCTCCGAAGTTAGTAAATACAGAGAAAGCAAATTTTGACGAATGCATACGTACAAAAAAATCTACTTCTTTATGCATTTACAATTTTTTCACTCTTGCAGGGGTTGCACTAGGGGATTGCAAACAAAAATCTTAAATGAACCTGCATATGTAACTCATCTTAAAAGCCTTTAAAAAACATCCATTGCTGCACAAATTAGAGGTCTGTAAAGTAACTAGCATCCGAATAAAACGATTTAAATTTATTCAACAAAAAATAAATTTATTATCATGTTTTGTAAATATTTTTTTACGACATTCTTCTATTCTCCAGCACTATCCGTTTATGCTGTTTTATTATTTTTTTTATTTATTTAATTCCCAACCAAGTTTGACAATAACATTGAAAAAGCATTAATAAATTTTGTGATTTTATACGTTTCGATATGGTTCGCGCAAATTAAGACAAAGTCGAAATATTTTTTTTTGTATTGACAAGCTAATCGAAATTATCATGAGCAGCATGATTGTTTAATGATATTTTTCCAGACAGACCAGATTCTCCTAGTTACGTAAGAAGTGTTGTGCAAAAATTCGCTTCAACTTTTAGCGTAAAAGACGCTTCAAGATCCGGTCGCCCATCCGTTAAAACCGACTTATACAAGTTGTACAATGTCATTGAACCAAAGCAATCCGTGGGCAAAATAGCTGCCTATGTAGGTACCCTAGGCAATTAACAGTGCATTAAATTTTACAAAAGCATAAATTTCATCCCTTTAAAGTTTTACAAGAACTTAGTGAAGATGACGCAGATCGAAGGCTGCATTTTTGTGAAACTATGGAACATTTAATTGCCACACAATCAAACTACCCCTACCGGATATGTTTAGTGACAAATCCAGCTTTTTTAAATGGTTAAATTAATCGACACAATTGTTTATACTGGAGTGATCAAAACACTCCAGAGCCATACACAAAATCCTGAGAAATGGATTGGGCCGGAATTTTCGATAATACGGTAATTGGTCCATTTTTTATTAAGGAAATCTTACCGGACACTTATACTTACAACTTTTAGAAGAAGCTATTAACACTTGCAATTATAGCTACTATTGAGAATGGTGCTTTTGACTACGATCCAATTTTTCAGCAACTTTCATTTAACTTTATGACAATACCTAGATGAAGGAATTTCCTGGTCACTGGATTGGGCGTAGAGAGCCTTTAAATGGCCACCAAGATCCCTGGACCTCGTTCCCCTTAACTTTTTCCTTTGGGGTTATGTAAAGGAGAGGGAATTTGCATCAAAACCAGAAAACTTGCAAGAACTACGACAATGAATCACGGGTGTGTGCGCCACTATAAGACCACAAATTCTGACAAACGTAAGAACAGAATTTCAAAATAGACTCTATTATTGTCAAGAGGTTGATGGTAGTCTTTTTGAATATCTCATAACACAAAAATTAAAACTGTTCTTTCAGACTGGTATTTATTAATAATCCCTTATTAATCGGGAAAGGGTGATCGTAGAGACCTATAGTTTGTGCAGCAATGTTTGTTTCTTAAAGGCTTTTAAAACGAACTACATACCCACTTAGGATTTCATGTAAGATTTTTGGGTGCAACCCTCTGATGCCACCCCTGCAAGGGTGAAAAACTTGTAAATGCGTAAAAGAGTAGATTTTTTATACGTATGCATCCGCCACAATTTGCTTTCTCTATATTTACTAACTTCGGAGATATTAGCCTATACTAATTTTTTTCGTATACCTTTGATATCTAAAAAAACTAAAACCTGAAGAAGTACAAAAATATATTTTATTACTTTTTGGATATTGCGCAAGTAATAAACCAACGGTCTGGCGATCTGTAACTTGTTCAACTTTTTTTGAACATTTTTTCAATTTTTTTGTAAAATTGATGTATAAGACATAAGTACAATGTTTTGCTATTAGAAGCAGTTTTAATCAGTAGAATATAAAAATTTAAATCCGGTACGCATGGAGGTAAGTAACACGCGGTATCACCATTCGGGATGTCCATTCGTATTTTTAAATGTAACACGCGGGCTGGCCACATGAAGGTAAGTTATACCCGTCAGTGCCATTCGGAAAAGAGATACCCAAGTAATTTATTTATAAGAAGAAATAAAACCATTTTTACCCGACTTCCAAAAAGGAGGAGGTTTTTAATTTGCCCGTATGTATTTTTTTGTATGTTTGACAATTACTCCGTCGTTCAGAGGTCAATTTTTTTGACTCTGTTTTTGTTCAACTCAGGAGGAACTAAAGTGGTCCCATTTAAATCTTGTTCGAAAATTCATCCCCTTAAGGAGTAAATAGGTGATGGTCTATCTTTTGGACGGTCTTCGTTAAGAATATATAATTTTTACTCTTATTTTTAGTGGCTTTCAACAAATAAAGAAAGTTTATTAAAAAAACTTACATTTTATCCTTAGAGAGTAAAAAGAGGATGTTTTTTAAAATCAGCTAATATTAAGAGAGATTTAGTTTTTACGCTTAATTAAAATAGCATTCAAGTCGAATGGAGTCCATAAAAAAATATATGTATATATTTCATAGTTATTAATCCCATTTTGTATGATTATGAAATGGACCAACATGACATTTAGTTTCCTTTATCGCTTTTCGAAAAGTAAGTAAAATAAAGGATAACTATTTAAAAAAAATAATAATTAAAAAAATGTAAGTATCATAATAAAGAAAATAGTTATTTTGCTATTTTTCTGTCACCAAGTCTTTTACTGTTTCCCACATATTTGCCAAGCGAATGTGTGCAACTAGCTCGAAGGTCCAATAAAGGGAGCGTTTCAGTTGTTTGCTTCATTGACTGTGGTTTTGAATGTTTTGGCGGTAAAAGAGTATAGTGCAAAGTAGTATTCGATATTACCCGTACGCATTTTTACCGATCCTATACACGTTCAGCGATGTGAATTGCCGAAGATATGCGAATGATGTTTTTACCAATCCTAGCTAATTTCAGCAGATCGCGCTGAATATGTGTAGGGTTAGTATGGGGTTAGTTCGCCTATTTATATTCCTTATCTATGGGTTAGTTATCGTGCAATCGTTAAGCAAATTCAGTCAGCGCGTGTGTTGATTTGTTTGCGTGGTGGAAAATAACCTATAATATTTGCATTATTTCTATTTAGAATGAGTGAAATTGATACGTTTTTTGCATTTGATCAATGTTGCAAAATAGAAATAAAGATTTTAAAACCACGGAATGTTTTATAGTCGACGTTCATACAAAATTTGATTCAAAAGACTATTCAAGCCATGTTAAGGAATGGATATAAAATTTTTCCAATACCACTAAGACGAACTAGAACATTTCCCGATAATAAAAGGCACCTCTTCAGGAAAAATTTTAAGTTCCAACACAACTGCAAAAATAAGGGTGATAAATGTTCAAAAAACCGAAATGGGAATCTAAACTGTAAGGCATTTATTAACGTGCTAATAAAGAAAGTCAACAAAGACCCAATAAAAAATGATCCCTTTCTAAAAGAAAATCTTAATGTTTTTAGAAAGGTAAGTAGATATCATAATTCTATTTTATCTTAATTGATATGAAGGGTTTTTTGCATAAGCCTCCTATGTCATTAAAAGCGATTTCTGGAAAAAAAAATTATTTATTATATAAAGGGGTTTAATTATATTCTTTCTGTCTGTCTGGCATGCGCCTGTCTGTATGTTAGTTCCCGCGATAACTTTCAAAATAATTAAGCTATTGACTTCAAATTTGGTACATAGGTCGGTACCCATAAAAGAACGGTTTGGATTGTTTTTGAGTAAAATCGGTCCAGGGAAAGGGGGTAAAAGGGGGCGGGGAAATGAAAAAAAATTATTGTAAAAAATCGAGTCATATGTCATTTTAAGAATTTTTGGGCATGAAGATTTAAAAAATATGATTTTTTGTGCCAGGAAAATCAAATAAAACAAAGTTTTAGTTTATTTTGATTGCCCTACTTCACCAATATTTTTTTTATATTGCGGATAATAAGTACTTGGTGTAAAGAATATGCAAGATATTTCGTTACTAACCCTACACATATTCAGCGCAACCTGCTGAAATCAGCTAGGATTGGTAAAAACATCATTCGGTTATCTTCGGCAATTCGCATCTCTGAACGTGTATAGGATCGGTAAAAATGCTACCGGTACTATGCCAGTAAATTGGCCAGCACGCGTGTTACTTTTAAAACAACGACCGGCATGCCGAACGACGATGCCGCGTGTTACTTACCTCCATGCATCCGGCACCCCTATTCTTGCCACTGTTGGCCAGACCACACTTAACATATTTATTGCAATGATAAACTTTCTATACCGGCTGGTGCATCGTCGGGCGGAATATGGGAAATCCCATGTAATTTTTAATGGGGTAAATTACTGGCTTTCCTAATTATTTTGGAGAAAAATTCTATTGAAGTTTATTAAAGAGCATGCAAATCGACATCCATGGTAAAAACTTTAGATTTTTCGGTTACTACGTTTGCGAGTTAAATGCTAATATATATTTTTTTAAATTTTACTTTATTATCGCCTCATATTTATAAACAATAAAAATACCAGTTAGTTTTTATCATTATCAAAAAATCCTACTAACCGTTTTTTTTTATTGTTGTTTATAAATATGAGGCGATAATAAAGTAACAATTTTTAAAATATATTAGCATCTAAATTGCATTCGATGGAACCGAAAAATCTAAAGTTTTTACTATATACGTAGATTTGCATGGTCTTCACTAAACGTCAACAGAATTTTTCTCCAAAATAATTAGGGCAGCCAATAATTGACCCCATTAAAAATCACATGGGATGCACCACCAGTATATGGTATAAGAACAAATCGTCACGTCAAAATTTTTGGTTTTTATTCTTTTTTAAGTAAAATTGATCTGGCACGTTATTACTTGACCAAAATTCTGCCAATCCACGATTAAGAAAGTTCTTTGTTGCTAAGCTTGAGTATTTTTTTTTGTTTCTAACCTAATTGACATAGAATTAATAAAATTATTATAACAATGAGAAAAAATAAAAAATCATAAAAAAAATTCAAGAATTTATAGGGTAAACAAAAAAAAAACTCGCGCTTAACGAATAGCAACAAAGGACTTCCTTAAGGTATTTCACTAGTTAAACGGCTTTTCTTAAGAATTTAATGAAATTGAAATATAGGGTTAATGGAAGTGTCTTTTATCTAATTAGAAAAAAACAATTTTTTTATTGTCTGTGAAACGAGATATTAACAATCAAATTATGCATAATTAACACTGTCGATATCTGGCATATATAAAAGCCATGCATTTATTTCGGAATATCTCGAAAACGGTTCTTACGATATGTTTTAAGAACTATAATGCAATATAAATTAAAATATTAGAAAATTAAAAACAAAAATCTGAATTTTTTGACTGCTTTGTTCAAAAAAATATTGATTTTTAAAAGTTTACTGGGTCTGTTTGTTATTAAAAAACAGTATACACTATTTTATCCTTTTTTTACGTAATAGCCCTTATGGAAGGAGTATATTAGGACTAGGTGGGTCCAAAAAGTGTAAAATACTACTGAATAATGAACAAACCTCATGTGTTGTGTGTACAGTCTCCTACAAAAATAATATTTTCAAGCATTAAGATCCCTAACTTTTGGTAAAACGTATTCGATCTTATTTGCAACAGCGCTAAATTGGGGGTCCATTCAAAATACTGCATCACGAATTAAACTAAAATAGGAAAAAAAAAATATAAAATTTTTGTTAGAGAGAGATTGGTGAGTTCGACGTGGATGACATGGAACAAACAAAGATAAAAGATGTTCATCCCAATCTCGGTTTGATATGTGGACGGGCCGGGCTTTACCTACTATAAGGCAATAATTTTGTCTACGACTGTCGCAAGTAAACTACCTTAATCGTGGTCTGGCAGAACTTTGGTCAAGTATTAATGTACCAGACCAATTCTATTTAAAAGTGGGATAAAAACCTAAAATTTTGACCTTTAATTTTTTTATTCTCTATATAGAAAATTTATTATTGCAATAAATATTTTGAGTAAAGAATAGGGGAGCCGGATTTAAATTTTTATATTCTTTTTTTTTTCTTCTTCTTTTAACTTCTTTGAATAATAAAACCTTGTACTTATATCTTATACATCAATTATACAAAAAATTAAAAAAATAAAACTGCACGAGTTACAGATCGCAAGACGATTGGTTTATTAGTTGTCTAATATCCAAAAAGTAATAAAGTCTATTTTTCTGCTTATTCTGGTTTAACCCCTTTTTCGACGGTCGCAGCTAGTACTATAACGTAAATAAATTAAAACAGAATGATAAAATACTTTGGTCAATCTAGACATTCAAAGATACATAAATTTACATCAAGTTGAAAATGAGTAAAACTCATCAAAACATAATTAAAAGTAACATTTTAAAATTCCCCATCGTTCCGGTACGTGAAAAAAAATTGACTCGAAGTCAAAGGTCAAAAAATGGGCTTTTTACGATTTTCTTTCTTCAAAACGGTAAGTTTTATCGTAAAATTAACCTAAATTAAAATTGTAGATTATAAAATTATCTATAAAAAAGGTATCGATATTTTTTTTCCTAAAAGCCACCGTTCCTGAGATATAAAGATTCAAAAAGTTTTAAGCGTCATTGTATGAATAAGTACGTCACGTATATTATATACATCTCTGTAGCTGTAATATAAGTAAAAATATTTTTCTATCGGTGATTGTAACTTATGGTATGGTAATATACAGGGTAAGTCTGTGAAGTGAGACCCCCCGTTTATTGCTTTAAATATTCAAATTGGCAAAATGTTTTATACAAAAATATTTTGGCTCTTGCTGCTCTATATTTTGCGAACAACGTTATGGATAAAGGGTGTATCAAAAAGTCCGTACAAGAACAAACTTCATTTTTTTAAATGACTCCCTATATTTTTTGTTACATTTTTGTATTCTGCATGAAATTCTAGATATTTTTTATTTAGCATATTATATCCCTATATTCAAGTGTTTACGAGATATTCGCATTTAAATACAAATTAAGAAGGGAAAAATCCGCTCAACTTTTAATGTTGTTTTACGTTTCTATGGTTTCAGCGGTATTTAAGAGTTGCATTATAACCATATTTGCTATAGAGATTAATAAAAATGTCAAAATGACGGTTTTATTATTCTGTAAAAAAATTGTTTTACTCGTTTTTTTTTTTTAAGGTTTTACCTATTTTTACTTGTCATGTGATATCTAATTACCTAAATGAGAATATCTCGTAAACAATTGGATATATATGATATGCCAGATAAAAAATATCTAGAATTTTATGTAGAAAACAAAAATTTAACAAAAATATGGGTCATTTAAAAAAATTAACTTTGTCCTTGTACGGGCTTATTGATACACCCTGTATACATAACGTTGTTCGCAAAATATAGAGCAGCAAAAACCAAAATATTTTTGTATACATTTTTTTTTCTAATTTGAATATTTAAAGCAATAAGTGGGGGTCCCACTTCACAGACTTACATTGTATAATATCGTATGGTAATATACTACCTATAATATATAGCAATAGAGCAATTTAATTTGACAAATACAACTATTGTTGTTGGTGAAGATGTGACTTACTCATATTACTTCTTTTTAAAACCAGGAAAAGCTGGAAATGAATAAAAAATATATTAAATAAAAAGTTTATCGACTTTTGCAAAGTGTCAAAATCATGTACTATTTTAACACACAATAACTGGCTGTGGTACGACATTTGCATTTTACAGGAGGGGTAAAACAATAGTCTTTAAAATGTTTGAAAAACAAGATTTAGTTTAATGTGCTGAAGTATTTAAAAAAAGTTATTCAACTCCACAAGAAGTTATCACAAACGGAATTCGCTTTGTTCTTTGTATATACGGAACTCCTAAAAAAAACTTCCTGCTTAAATAGAGTTTGTTAAAAACAATTGAAATAAAAAACAAGTGCAATTAGCTTGTCTTTCTCCAACCTTAGTTGCTGCTCATCAACATCTTTTTCGGGTATATTACCAAGTTCAAGTGTGGCTTGGTTATCAGCTACACCCAAAAGATTGGGGTTGGAAGTTGGTCGATAATACATTAGAACAATACTCCCACCCGCGCCGAAAAAACTGCTAAACACAATTTTTTGCAACTGTAAAAAGGGATGCATTGCTAAATGTGGTTGCAAAAAACTCGGACTGTTTTGTTCTCTGGCATGCACGAATTGTCAAGACCGGTCGTGTTCTAATGTTGAATCACCAACAGCAGAGGATTCATTTGATACTGACGAACAGACATGCGAAACATCGCTATTGACGCAATTCACTTACACCCATGATGAAGAAGAAAAAAGAGATCAAAAAGAAGAAGAACAAGAACAAGAAAAAGTAATTGAAGATTATGAATCGGACGAATAAACTTTTCTACTGTTTTTTAATTTCCATTGCTTTTATCAATTCCAACCCAAACAGAATAACAACAGACCTGTAGAATAGGCCTACTGAAAAAACCACGTTGAAAAAACCACGTTAAAAAAACGCGCTAAGTACACTACCCCAAGGTGGCGAGGGAAACGTGTGCATAAAATTACGGTTAAAACTTTTTGAATCGTTATATCTCAGGGACGGTGGCTTTTAGGAAAAAAATATTAATACCTTTTTTATAGATAATTTTATGATCTACAATTTTTGTTTAAGGTAATTTTGCGATAAAACTTACCGTTTCGAAGAAAATCGCAAAAAAATTGACGTTTGACCTTGAGTTTTTTTTCTACGTACCTGAACGATGGAAAATTTTGCAATGTTATTTTTAATTATATTTTCAACAATTTTACTTACTTCCAGCTTAATGTAAATTTATGTACCTTCACTCTTATTTTTTGGTCTAATTTGACCGGACTAAAAACCTTTTTATACTCTTTTAAGCCCTACATCCTAAGAAAAGAACCAAAGTCTTGAGAGTATGTTAAAACAAAGCACACTCCACACAATTTTATATAAAAGTCAATCTTAGTAACACAGTTCAATACTTACGCACTAGTACGGATGAAGCTAACGCAAAAATGAGAAACACCGAACTTACCCGGCGGTCGTTCCATCACAGTTAACAGACCCGTCCTCCTAGTACGACCACCAGAACTGGAACCGGACTGTAAGGAATGTACGTCTTCTGGATTGGCCATGGTATGGCGTTTTGAATTACCTCTGCCTTGGAGATATCTGAAATAAATGGGGCATTTTAATACGTCTCAAAGCAGCTTTTTTCTTGAAAGTGTTTCAAAAACACTAAAATCTTGATGTGTCTCCAACCGTTTTCAAGTGATAACTTTCCTTTAAAGCCACGATTTATACAGGGGGCGATAGTGGTGCTCAAAACAAGTCAAAAAGCCAAAAACACATGGGTCAAAAGTTAAATGTTTTCGAAATATGGCTTTTTAAAATTTAAAAAATTTGGCAACCCAACGCCCGCTTCATCACATTTAGTCGAACGTTTCTTGCGAGGTTTTACATATTTACACGTTTTTTGGGATGTTTTCGGGGATGCAGAATTCAATTTTGGCATTATAGACCTGGAGCCGAAAGGGTTTTTGCCTGTATCATAGGCCCCAAGCCGGGGCTTTGGGGGCTGATAGACAACATTATTACCCACTTTGACTTCTCGGTTAACGCCCGCCATAATAGGGCGTTCATTGCTAAAATGACATGTTTGGCCCCATTATGGCGGTCACTTGGCGACGCCCCAGAGGTATGGCGTTTTGAATTCTTTGTTCTACAGTTCATTGTTAACAAAGATCACGAAACAACAGCGTGGGACCCATGGTAGATGTCTACAGTGGAAAAATTACACCTTTCGGTCAGTATGGCGGACCTTAAGTGACGCCATATTGGTATGGCATATAGGGTTCGCGAACTTAAGCGACCTTCTTGACGACATAAATCAATAATCAAAGTGGGGCCTATGATCCAAGAGCATGGATATTACTTACACGTTTGAAAATTCACCCCTTCTAAAAGCTACACTTTAGGGATGCCATACCGGGAAGTCAAAGTGGGGAATAACGTTGTCTATCAGCCCCCAAAGCCTCGGCGTGGGGCCTATGATACATGCAAAAACCCCCTCGGCTCCAGATTTATTATAATTACCCGGGAGCGCTCGGGGTTAGCTCTGCGGGGCAAGGTAATAAAGAAAGTGAAAAATCACAAATTATGAAAAAAATACTTTATTTAAATAATAAATTGTACTTCTCAATAATATTGAATTATTTATCATAAAGTTCAATTTTTAACTTAAATACTAAACATCTTCTTCAAACTCTTCTTCTTCTTTCACTTTTTCATCTTCTTCCTCGTCACTATCCTCGGCTTGGTTAGAAGGGCTTTTTTGTTTTGAGCAATTACTCCAGGCTTCCTGGGTCATGGTGACAGAACTGAGATCTCCATCTTTTATTTCCCACCCCCATTCCAACGGATTTAAGGTCTCTCTATTCCCATATTTTTTCTCTTCAGTCGATACAGGAAATTTTTGTTCGCGCCGGTCCCCACGGTAACGATACTCTACTCTATTGATAGCTTTGGCGCCGTTTTCAAATCCAGCTTCAAGGCAGAAAAGAGGTCCAAAGCAATTGTTTTTATATATGTATAATATAATTTAATATTAAATTAACATTTTTATAACTTATCCCCGGGTAATTCTAATGCCAGAATTGAAGTCGGCATCCCCGAAAACTCCCGAGTAACGATTTTCGGCTGATTTTCATGAACGCTGCAATTTCCCCTAAATCACTTCCCGGGCACTCCTGCAGAGCGACCCCCAAGCGCCCCCGGGTAGTTCTAATGCCAGAATTGAATTCGGCATTCCCGGAATTCCCTCAGTAACGATTTTCAGCTGATTTTCATAGACGCTGCATAGTGTCTGCACATGTTGGTGGTGGTAGGAATAAAGTAAGCTTTTCCATAAGGTACTGTGAACTAACTTATGTAATAGGTTTACTTCGCGGTCTAATGACCTCGTACTAATACCAGGATTTTATTCCACAATTTCCAAAATTCTTTCCTCTTGTTCCACGGTTATGTATCTCTTAGATTTCTCGGTTGAACACATCTCGTTTTCAAAGCTCTTTGGTACACCTGCACTATGGTTGTCCTAAAGTGATGTAGCCGTCGTGGAAATCTTTCACGGTAAATTTGATAGATTAGCATTTTTGTTTGCCTCGCCGTGAATTAATAACATATCGGCATATTTTTCCGATTTAAAATCATTTCGAACGGACAAAAATATCGCGACCAGTATATGACCACAAGGCTTCTGGGTAGCGCTGTTGCCTATTTTTTTTAATTTTTAATTGGGGAAAAATTATTATTATTTTATTAGTATATTGAAACATTTAAAACTTAGTTTATTTTATTGGCAATTAAATCTACTGATAACCGATTAAGACGAAAGTATCCAGAAATAATTGCATCCAAAGTTTGTAACTTTGATATCGTTTAAGACAAAAATCTGTCAAGTTGGGACACATATGTCATATATTTCTTTTGACTTGTTTTAAACTTCACTATCGCCCATTAAAATCGTGAGCATCAAACTTTTTACACCCTGTATACCATCTGTTGTTCACTGAAGCATGGCCGATTTTTCATGGTTCAGCAACGGCTGCCAGAAATTCGGAATGTTGATACTAGGCTTGCTGAATACATTTTGGTTGTTAACAATTATTACATCTTCTTTAAATTTGAATTTCTTCCAGTGGGCTTCTTTATTAATAATTTTTTGCTTCCTACCATTGTATGCAGTGTTGTTTTGACCATGCGTGTTTGGCAATTTCATACAGTCATTATTTGAAACATTGTTGTCCGGTCTCGTTTTAGTAAGAATATTAGAGTGATTTGGGATCTAAATTCCGTTTTAATATTATACTTATTCGAAATTCTGCGAATCTTTTCCCAAGTTTCTTTAATATACCATCTAATAAAAAAAATTAAATGCTGTTACCATCACACATACTGCATACCGTCATAGACCAACTTACCTTGCGGCAGCTAAATCATCAAACTGCTGACTAGGATCTAATGGTTGTGTTCCAGTGCCACTGCTTAGACTGCTAGGATTGCCGCTGGAACTTGTAGACATCATAGAAAGTTGTTCGTGAGATCCGGGTGCGCCCCAAGCCATATGTAGATTAGCACCACCATCTGAAAAAATATAAATGGTAAAATATTCAGTAATCAAACTTATTCATAATGGTAATTGTTCTAGAACAGCGGTTTCTAAACGGTGCACCGCGAAGGTCGAAAAAAAATTAATAATAAAATTTAAATCAAAACGAGATAACCGCATTACCTAATTTACTGGTCGTTATTTGCCTGATCGCATCCTAAACGCCCACATTGGCAACACTGCGCGTAAATAACCATTGCAATCAACATGACGCGACACAGGATGTCAAAAGCAGTGCAACATAAACTGTGTTAACTTGATAATTAAAATACCATTTAAAAAATGGTAAAAAACTTACCTGACGCTCTCCGTCCAAAGCCTCCAGCGACACTTAATACCGTCGGTGGTTTTAGTAAATGAGGATCTTTCCCACCGAAAAAATGTGGATTTTGCTGACCCAGCATGGGCAGGTGCAAATTGGTACTTGGTAACATTTTAGTTCCGATGGCTACATCCTGAGAAGGAATTTGTCCCATGTAATGTTTCTCGAGAACCTGAAAACAAAGTTGGTTTAATGTAAAGGTATAAGTGGCAAGAAAGTTTAAAGGTTTATGAAAGGCCAAAGCTGTACAACAAAATTGTCCAGGCGTGCAGGGCAGCGGAAATAGGGGAACATGGCATGCGGAATGAACAATAGGACAGGTCGGGCTTCCATAAATTCTTTATTACCATGTATAAAGTTGATATCATCAAATGTCAAATTCAAAGTAACTATACTTTTACTGGTTTTTTTGCACAACATTGTTGGTTATTAAACGAAACTATTATAGAATATTTAAAATTATTGTGTAATATTGGATTTTATATCATCTGATTTAATATGGAAAGAATTGATGGCGCCACTTCACAGCTTTCTATTGAAATGGTCAATATTTTTAGGAGTTCTGTATTTAATCTTAATAAAATAAATGAAAACATTTTTTTTTTAAATAAATGTCAAACATTGTATGATAGTTTCGTGTACTTATCACCATTTTTGTGATAAAAGAAAGGCAAGATAGTGTAAATGAGTTTAATTTAATTATCATATTTAAGGATCGATATCTGGAAAATAAAAAACTTACTTTAGATTTGTAATCAGCGCCTCCGTATGCAAAAAATCATGGAAATCGGCAAGGGTCAAGAAAAGTAAAAGCTTACCATAATTTAGAATGGTTGTTTGTGTTTTAGGCTCATACAATATTTTATAAGTTTATAACTTGTATAAAAGTACAATAAAATATTGTCACCTCATGCAGGTAATATAAACAAATTTAACGAGACATATAGTTTTGCATAAGAAATTTTATTTTTATTTTTAAATCTTGGGACAGTCCACCAAAGCTGAGTCTTGAATACTAAAGTACCGTAGGTGTCTTAAGTGTAGTAATAGAGAGTTTATTTACACAAACTTAAATATTTGAAAATTTGGAGAAGGGAAAACTTCTGCGCAGATTCCAGTCTGAATACTCTGAGGATGACGGAATGAAGTTCGGTCATCCCCAGACTATCAAAGGATGCATAAAAGTGGCACTACGTGTTGCTCTGTTGGGAGCTGTCAGATAAATTATGCTTGCCAACTTCTCTGAGCAGAAGCTGTAAAAATACCTATAAAAATGCGACATTTCCGCTATAGCCTGTCGGTGGGTAAGAGAAGGAAGCTTTTCTGTAAGCGTGGCATCATTACTAAGCTCTTTTTAAATGGAATCAGCTCTTTTTTAAATGGAATCAAGGATGATAAGAGTTTTAGGAAACGCCAACAATATTCTAAAGATGGTATGATTTGGAATACATACAGAGTATACAGATTAGACGGAGAGAAATACTTTCTGGCTCGAAAGAGGAATCCAAGCTTTTTTTGAGGCAGCTAGGGCTATGGGTGTTTGTGCCAGTTGAGATTATTCTTAAAAGTAACGCCAAAATGATTAAATTACTTTTTTTTGCGACACCCAGCATGGCTGTGTCTTGAAGCATTAAACTGGACAAGATTTTTGGAGCCCAAATCAAGATTAGTTTAAGGTCCTATGAAAGAGATATTTGCATTTACCTGCGCGTTTTCCAAATCAGGCCTATAGGTTGGCTTAAGAAATTGAATATAAGAGTGGAGGATACTATCGCCAGCAAAACTAATAATAGGATTGATTGTGAAAGAGAGATCGTTGATGTAAAGAAGAAACATAGGTGCCCTAAGGCACCCCAGCATAAATTTAGGTAGCAGCTGGAAGGAAGACGTTACGGTATTATAAGTAACAAACAATAAACACAAAATTATAGTCACAATTTAATAAACACTAATCACTAAAATAGGGAATTGTATTAAACTTTGAAGAACGTTGTTTACAAAACTTTAAATATTGACTAAAAATTAAGTACCTTCCATTTATGTCGCTAATTCTAATTGTTTTTGAAAAAAACGTTGTTAGTTCCCCAAGTTCTGTCGGGTTGAATATAAAAAAGAGGGATTTTCTCCTGTTATCAACATAATAGTTTTAATAAAAAAGTTAAACTTTTAGTTAAAAACTTTGTAAGTGGTTTTAACATAGTCTCTGTGAAGTCTGATATCCTCTAATTTGTTAGTAACATGAGAAAATTCCTCTTTTTCATATTCAAACCTGCAGAACTTAGAAGACTAATAGTGTAAATAAAGTGACGTTTTTTCGAAAACATGAATGAAGAGTACTTCATTTTAGTCCATAGTTAAAGGTTTGTAAAAAACACAGTCCAAAGTTCTTACCAATAAAGGGTAGAAAAAAAAAGAGGGTCTTGAGTGTCACAGCTAGTCCATCCCTGCAGCTGTAGGTAATTTACAACACTTCCTTCGATAATAATCTAAAGAGTCTTACTTGGTATTACATCTTATTAAAATAAATTTAAAATATACCTGGTGGTTCAATAATTATGTCTAAAATACTTGATTCCATTGGAGCTCTTTGGAAGCCAATATCTTTGAAGAAGAGGCTTATGTATAAGAAAAAAGTTTTATGAATAGTATTATTTCTTCCTGTTTTTTTCTTTCATATTCAGAAAATTTCCTACATTTTTTCGGACACCCTGTGAATAACTTACCTGTTCGTGGGCCGAATCACCAGGACCGACAGTATGCCTCCGCACTGTTAGATATTTATCACCAGACGAAGAGCAACTACTATAACCGGTGGAACAGGAAGGTACAGCTAACGAAGAGGTATCGTCGCTAAGGTCCAAATCCATTTCTCCAAACTGAAAAAAATTAAAAAACTCTTATCTTTTAAAAAAGACTACAAATATAATTTAAAAACAATTTTTAAGTAGAAAAGAACCATTGGCATTTCATTTTTGTCTATATTCTGATAAAAAAACATGAGGGATACTGAAATTTAGTAATAAAAATCCTTTCTGTAATACATTAATTACTTTTTTTGGAGTGCTTTACCAATAATTTACTTATTATCAACAAATAAATTACCTTTTCCAGAGGTTGTCCCTCTCCATCTGCAGCCAGATATACAGCAGGTATAGCAGGCATGGATACAAACGGAGAACCTGCATCTTCTCCTTCTTGCAGTGACGTTCTTCTTTCCCCATCCGGAGTGTAGCTGGTGGAGGTTCCTCCTCCTCCTCCTCCACCTCCGCCGCCGCCTCCCGCAAAGTCTCCTCTTAGATAGTTCTCATTAAAGCTCTCGCGGCGCCAATTGAAGGGAGCTGGGTCGTTGCGAAGGTATGATTCATTGAAGCTAGAAACATTGAAATATATATTTACTTATTAATGCTAACTTAGATAATAGGCAAGTTTAGCACAATCAAATTCAGGACTGGGACTAATATTTTTAGTAAAATATTATGTAAATAATCAAAGAGAAAAAAGCTATTTAACTTTTTCTTGTAAAACATAGGTCCACGAAAAAAAAGTGGTGAGTGCTGGGTGTCAGACTAAGATTTTTTGGCGTATTTTTTTCTGCTTAACACGAATCTGAAGTCAAAATTTAGGTCAAAATGCAGAAAATCGAGAAAACCCCAAAAAACCAACACGGTACTTATTTGAATCCCAAATCACTTAAAATTTGCAGAAAAATTAAGTCTCGTGTGAATAAACACCCTTACCACACTTTAGACACCCAGAGTACATTAATACTTGGCCCTCAGTTTTTGTGGACTGTACCAAGAAAGAAAAAAACTAAAAGCCACAATCTTTACTTGCTCATAAAATTTGATAAACGTCCTAATACACATGGATATTATGAAAGAAAAGAAAGCTGTTAATAAATCAAAATCGTGTGTGTTCAAAATTAGAGATAGTACTTATAATTATAATAAATAAGCAACCAGTATTTCTACAACGTTTAAATTTTTTCTCATTTTTTAAATATTTGTAGTAGTAGGTACCATCAAAAAGGTTTGGTTTGCCAGGTACGCCATTGTTTGTTTGTGGTGTAGTCGCTTTATTTTTATTTCAGTAAGTGAATTACAGTTTCAGTTTCAATATAACCTAAGAATATTGATATACAAATCAATAAATTTTGTTCTCAGTATAAAATCAGTTTTTCGTCTTCTCCTCAATTTTACGCCACTGTTCGGCATAAAATCCAACAAGGCAGAAAATGGCCCGACTTGACGTCACAGATCGGTTTTTCAATATGGCGGATGTCATAACCCTATCTGATTAATAAACTCTAAGATTTTAATAAAAATAGCAAATAAGGTAGGAGCAAATGTAAAAATAAAAAGTGTGATACGACGTGGAGATTGTCAACTTTAGGGACAGTACTTTCTTCAAGCTTGTCTTTTAAGTTTATCAATTTAATAACGTTTTACTATAATTTACACTTACTAAAATGTCGATAATCACATCTAGAGCAACTAATTTAACAAAAACTTTTTTATAACTAAAAAATGCGAAAATTTTGTTTATTTCTTAATATTTTTGCCTAGCCATATTAGAATATAGTTCGTATTGATCATTAATACACTTTTTATGCTTAACAAATGTTTTTGCAACGTTGCCGTTATTAGCGCCTGTTATCACTTTTTTTGCAAAAAAATATTATAAGGTAAACGGTCTATCGTGTTTTCAACTCTACGCACCTGACTTTTATATGTATTTGATGTTATTAATAACCACACCAATACCAAATCTATTGTGGTTTGGGTACAAGAAAAGTGTGTGACGGAATATATTAATGCTTAAAGTTATTATCAGGTAAACAAAAAATTGTTAACCTTGTCGGCTTTGGCGCGTTTTGATTGTAATAAAATTTCGAAATGGTTGACTTTTAGAATATTTGTACCATCTGACAACGTCCCTACTCGTCACAAAACGTCTGATATCAACGAGTTCCAATGATAGGACGCAACAAAAATGTTGACTTTAGCTGTTTTTGAAATTAAATAAAGCGTAAAATGTTGCATTTACCGCAATGTTTTTTCTTGTCGGCTTTGGCGCGTGTTGCTTGTAATAAAATTTCGAAGTGTTTGACTGTTAGAATATTTGTACCATCTGACACGTCCTATGTCAAAAATCTCATATCAACGAGTTTCGATGATAGGACGCAACAAAAACGTTGACTTAGTTTTTGAAATTAAATAAAGAGCAAATGTTGCATTTACCGCAATGTTTTTTCTTTCAATTAAGTACACTTGTGCAAAAAAATAAGGGAGTAAGAAAAAATTGTGAATTTTTTAGTGATTTTTGGAAGGCTTTATTTCTGTGAAAAATGGTCGTACCGGGATCGTAAAAAAACATCTTGAAGCTTGAAGATCCTACTTTTCAAATCTATTGATCAAACATTTTCAAGAGCTACAGTTATCGAGTATTTCAATGGAATAACACAAAAACAAAAAATAGTAATTTTTTTGTGTTTTTGTTTTGGGTCCACGGGCTTGGAAAATTTTTTCACAATTAAATCATGGTATAGCCTGTTAATTCAGCTTTATATTTCTTTTTTTTTCTACGATAATTGGTTCGGAGATATCCAACTTTAAATGCAAAAGGATCGGTTTGGCTTTAACCATCGATATCTCAGCAACCAATCATCGGACAGAAAATTGAAGGGCAGTTCCAAAATCGGCAATAAATTTCCTACAAAGTTGGCTTGCGGCCATTGAATTTTTTTATCCTTAATTTTAACCTAAAAAGTTTTTTTTTCTTGTTTCGAAAAATCCTTCGCATCTTTGCGAATATTAATGAGGAGTCTAAGGTTGGCACGAATTTTTATACCCCAATGCACCCTCAACAACCCTGCAAATCGGCAAATCGAATCGATCGAGTGGTTTTTCTAAACCGTTTGATTAAAGCTTTAGAAAAAATTAAAGGAGCAAAATTTACATTTCTGGGTACCCTGTAACCCTCGTAAAAATTAAAAAAAATGTTTTTTTTCAATTTTCTTACAAGTAAGCATCTTTTATCCATTTAATTTGCACAGTGATAGTTCTTAACACGCTGATTAAAAATCTCCACGGGCATAAAAACCGGAAACCCACCAAAATCACCCTTAAATTTCACTGGGGATTTTTCTTAAAAAAAATTTCGAACAATTATTTTGCAACTTTGCATAGTACAACCCTTTCAAAATCACCTCAATTTTGCTCTGCGGAATTTTTTGATAGTATTGCAGATCTGTAGCCACTTGAATAGTTACAGAGCTATGCCTGACTTTCCCTGTAGTTGGTGAGATTGGAATCTGTAGTCGGGGAGGAGGTATTGGGGGGGCTACATACCCGTAAGAAATTCGGATGCAGGAGATGTCAGGCTGTAGCTCTGTAACTATTTAAGTGGCTACAATTCGACAACACTATCAAAAAATTCCGCAAAGCAATTGACCAAACAATCAGTCAAAAAGAGTAATATAATTTTGGGGGGGGGGAGATGTTTTCGGGTTTTATGTCCGTGGAGACTTTTGATAAGCATATTGAGAACTATCACTGTGCAAAAGTTGAAAACAGTTGGTCGAAACCCATTTTTTATAAGAAAAATTCCCAGTGAAATTTAGAGGTGATTTTGTAGGGGTTTGGAGGGATTTTCGGGTTTTATGCCCGTGGAGACTTTTAATCAGCGTGTTAAGAACTATCACTGTGCAGAGTTTGAAAATAATTGACCGAAATCCATTTTCCAGAAGAAAATTGCGGGATCCTTAATTTTTTCTTAAGTAAGTTTTTTTTTTAAGTTTAAAATTAAGGATTAAAAAAAAATCAACGGCCGCAAGCTAACTTTGTAGGAAATTTATTGCCGATTTTGGAACTGCCTTTTAATTTTCTGTCCGATGATTGGTTGCTGAAATATCGATGGATAAAGAAAAAATAATCCTTTTGCATTTAAAGTCGGATACCTCCGGAACAAATCACCGTAGAGAAAAAATAAAAAAAGCAAAATGAAGCTGAATGAACAGGCTATCAAATCTGTACCATGATTTTATTGTAAAAAAGTTACATTTTTTTTGTGTTATTTCTTTAAAATACTCTCTAACTTCTTAATGAAACAAGAAATTTTTAAATTCCACTGTTCTCAAAGCCGACCGACAGAGTTTAATAAACTTTAGTGACTATTATGTTTCGGCACCGTCATTCATAACATGTTTTGTGTATTTACCTTTCCCTTCTCCAGTTATTCTGCACCGATTGATCTTCTGGCTGGAAGGCGAGCCTTTCGTCAACAGATACTGGAGTAGTGACAGTGCTAGAACCGAGCGGAGATGCCAATTGTTCATTATAAGACTCACTGCGTTCAGTATATTTGGGATGTCGGGCCTGCAGATATCCATCCGAATCATCCGGCGTCTACAAGAAAAATAAAAAACAATTATACAAAATACCTTAACGGCCCCATTTTTAAGAAACAGAAAGTAAAAGAAAAATTAGACGCATTCATTATTATTTATAATATTTTTATTAGAAAATTAGACTTTTTTATACCACTCTAACTTCCTTTTTTTAATACTAAAACTAATATCTTAACTATCAAATGAGTACTCGATAACATATTTTTGAATGATGAAATTATAAAATCCAATCCATGTCCTAATTTTTTAGAAATTTATGTTTTCTATGTGAATTTCAAAGAACATATAGAAACCTAATATATTGGCAGGGAGCGGAGTATTCCAGATCGAAGTGAGTGGCAGCAACCCGATCTCCCCGGCACGGTTGGAGACATCATCTGGTATACGGATGGTTCCAAAACCGAGCAGGGAACTGGAGCGGGCGTGTACAGTAAAATGAGGAATTCACAATTCTCCATTCCACTAGGAACACACAGTTCTGTATTTCAAACGGAAACATATGCTTTACTGTGTAAAAGAAAATAACAGGAGGGCTTATAAAAACAAGCGGATCTGCACAATAACAGACAGCCAAGCGTCACTAGGAGCACTAGTAAACCCCAAGGTAACGTCCAAGCTGACATGGGAATGCCAAAAAGAACTGGAATTCCTGGAAGAACGCAACAGAGTAACTATCTTGTGGGTACCAGGACATTCGGGGATAGAAGGCAACGAAAAAGCGGATGAGCTAGCGAGACAGGGATCATCCACACCATTTTTTGGGCCAGAACCTGCCCTTGGAATGACCAAAACCACAGCATAAGGGCAAACCAGGAAAAGGATCCGAAACAAACACGAAGAATACTAGGGAAACCTCAGTAGAAAAAGACATGGCAAAAGGTTCATAAGAGGCCCATCTCCAAAAAAACGAAGGAAGAACTATTCAGACAAAGTAGGAAAAGACTTCGCATAACAGTAGGGTTGCTAACAGGGCATGATAACCTAAGAGGACACCTACACAAGATAGGCTCATACAATGGGGACCCAAGTTGCAAAATGTGCGACGAGGGGGAAGAAACAGCCTACCATATCCTGTGCGAATGTAAAGCATTGAATCACAAAAGACAGGCATTATTTGGGCAACCGGAAATGAGCCCACAGGAATATATCAACCAACCTGTCTCGGGGTTATACAGACTTGTAGAAGAACAAGACTAATGGAAGGATTGATATAAAAGACAATGGGAGATTAGGCACAAAAGCCCATGAGGCTGCGCTGCCTCCGGTAGTTAATCAAGACGGCTCCCAGGTAAGAAGAAGAAGAAGGGACAGCTAAATCTGATGTCGAAAAATCGATATTGACTATTGACAGCTGTGAACTAACTGTCCAACAGCGATTAGCAATCGAAATTGATAAAAGAAATTGATGTAAAATTTTAAATAAAACTATTAATGCATATTTCAATAAATTCTCGTTGGGTGACTCCCCTGGAAAGTTTCTAAAGAATGGGACCACTTCGGTCCTGGTCCCGGGGTATAGCGAACTGAGTGTGTTCAGTCCTATTGACCCCTATAAACTTGCAGATCGCCTGAAACAGGAAAAAGAAAAAAAACTAAAACATTTAAAAAGCTTATCTACGTTTCGGTGGCAAGTCGGCCAACATTATTGAGATGAAATTAAATAAAAAAAACAAGTAAGAATTTTGGTACAAAAATTTAGGAAATTTTAAGACCTTTTTAAATATTTAAAACGTTTTGTAGTTTTTCTATAATATTTTCAGCATTAAGCATGGGTAACCATGTATTATTTAAATTAACAGATATTGATGCTAAACATTCATCTTTATTTAATAATATAAATACTTTTTTTTTATTTTACCTTCTTTAAACAAGTTTCATCTGCTAAAATACTATAAGCATTCCAGTTTACTATGTGGCTGTTATGACATGCGTGTGGACAGATTTTTGAATTGTGGAACTCTGTGTTTTTAATGTATGTTTTATGTTCTTATAAAGTTTATAAGTTTGGCTAATGGTGTGAAAGTTTAACCTTATAAAATTTATTACATTCACAAGGTCTTATAAATAACATTTTTTGTGTTTTCGTTTAATTGTATCATCTTGTTCTTGATACTTAAGATTTAATAGTGTTTTGTGCTATAAAGATAGTACAAAAATCCCAACCGCTGTGTTCGCACGTCGTTGTCGTGGTTGGGCCCAGTAGGATCTTTTGGAACATGCGCTAGAGTTGCTGGTTATCGGCAACTCTTGTTGCCACCGTATGGAACAGGATCCGAAGCTAAGACGAACACAAAGCTTAACTTAAGGAGTTAGCATACCGTGCTGATGAGTGAATGACATCCTGTACCTTACAAAGGTGTGTCCAACGGTGCTTCTGAGATACAGGGCGATCTCTCAGAGTATCTAGCCTTACTGCGGTAATGCGGGGCTCTGCCGTGTTGGACTATTACTTCCCTAGCTCCAAACAGAAAGCGGATAGAACCGCTTTTATAGAAAAAAAGTGAAAAAGGTGCGCTGACCGGAATGGATAAATCCGTTTCGAGAGGTGCCACCCAAGGTCACAAGTAGACAAAGGTGCGCCGACCGAAACGGGTGAATCCGTTTCGAAAGGTCCCCCTAAAGTCACAGACGCCCGTTTCACGGAGAAGGGCTAATCCATCACGAACTTTAAACAGAAAACGGATAGAACCGTTTTCATAGGGAAAGGCCGGAGAAACGGCCTCAGAAGGAACATCTGGTCCTGTAACAAGGACCTGTTAGCTACCCACGTCACTAAACCAGGAGAAGAGGGCATGACCCCATCTAATCGTCTGCTCATCATACTTTCCAGGAGACAGGGACACCAGAACACATATTGTGCCCGCGTCCGGTAGCGACACGAGTAAAAGGAGATGTAAGAACTCTCTCCCAATCTGATATCGAATTCGTTGGAAGTCTGATCCTGTTAGGAGAAACATAAAAAGGTGTAAGACACAATAGACCGAGCGGTCGCGGTGGAGGGCGTAAAAAGTCCACTCACTTTAAACCTAACCCAACCTAACCTGGTACAAAAATTAAATCTATTACCTTTTTGTTGAATTTTATTTGATAGGCCAGGAAGGTACGGTAAAAATAAATTTGTATAGGGTCTATTTAAATTTTGTTTTAAATTTGGTTATTGTTTCTTGCCTTTTTAAAAATTATAATTATACCAGTTAAACGAACTAATATGTCATTTATGACAAAACGTCATAAATATTAAACTCTTCGAATTGTCTAAACTTTCAAACCAAAATTCCTAAAAATTTAGTTTTAATTTCTATTTTATTTTTCGATTAATTTCATCTTGATAACGGTGGCCGACTTGCCACCGGAACATAGATAAGATTTTGAATTTTTCGGGTTTTTTCTTTTTTCTCTTTCAGGCGATCTGCAAGTTCATAGGGGTCAATAAGACAGAGCACACTCAGTTCGCTATACCCCGGACCAGGACGGATGTGGCCCCATTCTTTAGAATCTTTCCAGGCGAGTAATTGATGCAAAAGTCAACTGTCGAATAAAACTATTAATGTATATTATGTCATACCTTCTGTTCTTGTGTCTCTATCACCCTCCGTCTTTGCCTGGCAACCTTACTTTGGAAGTTCATTGTTCTACGTTTCAATTTGTCTAGAAGCAGGTGATAAATAGCGTATATATGGTCGAATGAATTTACTTCTAAAGATCTCGCTATGGCGGTCCTGTCCAGACCTGGAAGCTAAAATAGAAAGCATATCGGTTACAAACAGAGCTGTCGCAATTACTTTTAAAAAGCAATTCAATTATCAATTAAAACTAAACGTAATTGAATATTTTAGCAAACTCTATTTAAATTACCACATATATTAAACGCGATATACTAAACAAACAAAATATTTATTCTAATATGCATCATGCGGGCACGTCACACTATTCAAACTGCTTTCTCGGCAAGTTCAATATTAAATGACTCTAAAATAAAAACTTCTTTTTATCCTACCCCAAACATCAACAGATTTTTCCACAAAAAAAAGTTTAAAAACGGTCGCGGTAAGCATTAATCGAAAATACTAAATCGGCACTAAGGCGGCGTTCGCGGGATTTAAAGGGCTCGCCGCGTTTCAAGATGCTATTTCTGGCTGGCCAAAATTCCGGCATTTTTTTTTTCATAAAACAAGGTAATTGAATTAATTTCTAAGTAATTCAATTACTTTATAAGTAATAGAATTACTTTCTAAGTAATTGAATTACTTGGGATTCGTTAAAATCAATTACCAATTACGATTACATTATCCTATTAATTGATAATCCAAATATAATTACCTTTTCCGGAAAGTAATTGAATTAAAGTAATCCAATTACTAAGAAATAATTGAATACGACAAATAACACCATATTCTAGATTATTCTAAATATGGGAAGGGTGATCTTACTTTATTTAATTTAAAAAATAACAAAAAAAATTACTAAAAATATAAAATCAATTTTTTCGACAGATATGCGAATTTTATAATAGTAGTTATTACTCAAAAACCTTGAATAACACTACATCAAAACTTCATTTGCCCCACTCAACTGGAACAAGTCCCTTGAGTTTAGACAATTATAGTTTTCATTCTTGACGCACAAAAAATGCTTAATTTTTGGTAATGGGTTTGGACGCTCGCTTCCTCGAGCGAGCGTCCATCGAGAGAAAACACGTTTAAACGCTGCTAAATAAAGGAACACTGTTGCCAAAGCTATAACAATGTTAACAGAAATTAGGAATTATTCCTGTGGAAAATAAATCAATTTCGTTGTAATAATGATAATTTTATTTTTTTGCTATATAATAATAAGTATGTTAATTTTTACTTTGGATGTATGTACGTTTGTCTGTTTAAAATTGAACATGAAGCTTCCGAATTTGAAAAAAAATATTATGAAAAGAATGAACACTTTGTTAAAAGCCAGTTCAGTGGATGTAAGTAAAAAGAAATTATATTATTGACAAATATTTCTGGAACGTTTTAACAAACGCACCTAAAAAGGGTCAGCAAAAATATACATTTTAATGTCTTATTATTACCACTTCAGAGAAAACACAACGCAGAAACAACAACACGATATGCAAGAGCACACATAAGAATAAAAGTTATTTAACTCCAGAAAACAGTCAAAACTGTCAGACGAAAGCACCTTCAAATAAAGGAAAACGCATTGCCATAATACACGCTGGTTCAGAGGACAGATTTGTCCCAAACTGCTTGCTGTTGTCTGCAAAGAATATTAAGGATTCTAGCTTGTGTATAATCATGAGGATACAAGTGCAGAACTTTTTGAAAACTAGTTTCAAAATTATCTTTTAAAATATATTCTAAACCACAATGTTATTGTCATGGATAACGCAAGCTACTACAGCCTCTCACAAACACCAGCTTCACGTTCAAAAACTAAAAACCAGGAATATTTGTTAAAAAATGATATTTATTTTGAATTTGGTTACAAAAAAGGCAACTTCTGGAAGTCCTAAATTCATATGAAATTTAAAAAAAACAATATGTTTGTGATAATTTCTAACGGCTGGGCTACTGTCTTACGGCTCCCTCCGTATCACTGTATGTTTAACCCCATAGAGCATTTGTGGAACCAAGTAAAATCAAAGACAGAAGAAAATGTTAAACCTACTTTAGTCCAGTTTAAAATTTGATAAAAAAATGTAAATACTAACATACCAGTTGAGAGCTGGGGAAAAATTCATCAGCACATTATAAAATTGGGGACCACATTTCTACAAACAACATAAATCCTTTTAATTAATCTCAATGATGACTCTGATGTAAAACAGAATTAAATTTAGATATTTAGATTAAAAATGTAATTATGTATAGATAATATAGTTATAAATTTATTAAAATTTTGCATATATTTAATTTCTTTATGTAATTTTAAGATTATACCTAAATAAACAATAAATTATAAATCTTTATTTATTAGAGTCCGTCCCTAATGTTTTGTCCTTTAATACCTACTGATCCGCAGTTTTATTGTTGTCGGCAGGTATAATCCATAAATGAAGGCAAAGGCTAACACGGTATACTTTGAGACAAACTATACCTTATCAGCAAATCCAAGTCCAGGAAAATGCGCCCTTGCTTCACTTGTAATAATATCTGACTTCCAAATAAAAACACTTTGCAATATAAGTGCAGGAGTCTGTATGCACCCTTATCATAATGTACCTTTTACAAAAGATTAAAATGATACTTTTAATTGGCTTAAATGCTTTTTGATAGAATATTCCAAATTCCTCGTTATTTGTTTTTTACATTTAATGCAGGTAGCTTACAATAGATTTGACCTCATTAAGGGGTCAGTCTACTCGGTCATTTTTAAATAATCTTTTTTTTATTATTATTTTTTATGCATCTAACAACATTCTCTACGCGACACACGCGACAAAGCAGGCATAGCTTTAGAAAGAACAGCCAATTTGATGCTTCTAAAGAAGGCAAAATAAAGCTTAGAGAAGATAAATTGGATAAAAGTCAAATCCTGGAAGAAGCAGAAGAAATTTTGTATGGTGCAGGCATCGACGATTAGATATTGGTAAGATTTTTTTCAGTTTTTTAATAAAAAGACTTTAAACGCGTTTATCTCGAAACTATGTTTTTCGACCTTACGTTGTCCAATTCTTAGAGAATTGAACTCAGATGTATGAGTTCGATTCGACCTACAATCATCTCAAAATTTTAATTTTTACTAATTTTTTTAAAGCAACACCCACAAAAAAATACTATTTTAATTTTTTTTTCTAAAATAGTCCACAATTTTATGATTATAGGTCGAATTAAACCCAATGTCAATCTAACGCCACTAAATGTTTTAATTTCAGATAATTCGTGCCAAAGATATGAACAACGTAACTCACATGTCTACTTTACCTACAAATATTATGTATACAAAATGTTTAAAATTATTTAAAAAATCCTAGCAGTAAAAGAGTGTGTTTATTAAGCCAAACACCTTTTTTATTAATAACTTTGATAGAAGCTTGACAAAAAAATAGAAAAATTACCGTTTTTTTAGAGAGCGCCGAGTACCCCTTATGTAATCCGAGGCTTATAGAATGGCCTCATCGCGTTTAATTTCTGCGAGTAAACATCCTTAAAAATATTGTTACCTGAAGCATGTGTTCTATAACTGTGTTATTTAATCTCTGGTCCTCCTCCACGTCGACTTGCAATGGCGGCTCCGCATCGCTTAGCCATTTGTGTTTTACGACGTGCGATATCGTAAAACGTTTCTCTGGATCTACCACTAACATGTGCCGAATAAGGTGTTCACAATCTATAATTCAATTATAAAAAAAATTAAAAAAACAAAACATATGTGCTATTTAAATTTTCTTTTTAATTTGGAAACATAAAAAAAAAAATAATTTATATAAGAAACACATTCCTTGCCTTAAAACATTTAAAATATATAGAAAAAAATATTAAATCCATAAATCTATGTCCCTATTAAAACTAGTATATGTTGATAACTGATGTTTTCTCTCTTTAAATAAAAGGCTAATGTACCCCTTTCCGTGTTTTTTTCCTGCCAACTTTTTTGTTCATTTTAATATTTCTTATTATTATACATTTGTTTTTCCTTAAATATAGAACTAAAAAATAACTATTGCAACACATACACTACATCTTACATAGTTTTGCAGAAACACATCTTGCAACCTAGAAGCTACTTTTTCTATAGCCACAAGTATGCAAATGTTCCTTTTAAATTTTTATAAATTAAAAATTTAAATTTAAACAGTAAATATTCCTTTTAATTGTAACAACACCGCCTTAATAAATTCAAATCATTCTTAAAAATTCCTTTACCGATCTAAAAATAACTAAGCAAACAAAGAAAGCCGTTGCGTCGGCATGGTTTTGAAAACTCGTGTTGACATAGCGCATCCAATAAAGTCTCGAGATTTCGCCCACCAGAAAACCGGGGCATGAAATAAAAGAAAGAAGAAGGGGTCAAATGGCAAGGTCAGGGCGTCGGGACCGGGGAGAGGCAATACAGCTATGTGTTTGGTGGAGTTGACCATGGCTGGAAGGTTCTCTAATTTTATTACGTTAAAAACGTAAAAAAATCTGTAGCATTTTCGGGAAATTCACCTAAATGTTTTTAATTAAATAATTTGAAGGAATGTCAGTTTCCATGGTAGCTAATGCTACTTTCTCAGTGTTAGCACAAGAAAATTGGCTATCATATCTTTTCTCTGTAACCAAAAAATATTATAAGGTTTTGTACGAGATGTACATTTCTTAGCTATGTAAAGCAACTCAAGTATTTCTTTGTGTCGAATCTAACTTGACATGTTTATGTAAAGTTCCAAGGTAATGTTAAGTGGCGATTAAAATTAAAGTTATTTGCCAGGGCAAGATTTAACGGCAGTTGTGATTAGTGAATGGAACTGTAGGAGATTAGCAGCAAGAAAAAGGTAATAGCTACACTTATTGATAAGATAGTTCGTCAGTAATTAATATCGGGTGTCCCCAAAACTGTAAATAATTTATTTCTTTGACTTTATACTTTCTAATTTATGGTGATAAAAAACAATCTCAAATTGTGTAGTAACGTTGATAGTCTTACGTATCATAGGCTCCGTAAGGCGTTTCGGTTTTCTAATGAAAGACAAATAAATTTCTGATGCTAAATTAAAGTGAATTTTTCGTCAATTTTCGGACTTTATTTTTAGTTCTTTTTTCTTTTCATATTTTTATAAAATTAAGCTTCTGATAAATTTGTGAACAGCTGATATTGTAACCCTATAATAAGTTACGTAAAATTTTTCTAATATCTTGACAAATGTCATGTCAGTGCCTAGTAAAGGGTAATTTTAAACATTTCTTGTTTCTTAAATATTGTTAAAAGAAAACAAAACTTTAAATTATTTGCCAAGGGGAAATTTTATTTTGGAATCGTTGATACGCCCCATTGGCGTGTCGCAAAAATTTGTGGTATAGTAATTTGTAAAATTTATTTTAATAAAACTTGTGTATATTTATGCTATTCTAGTGTATTAATAAGCAATAGTCATTCTACAGGGCATCCAAACCTTAAATTTGCACCTATTAGGTTTGTAGTTCTTATTTAGCCGATAGCAGAGTTTGTCGACAACTACTTATGGTGCGGAGGCGTACCGATTAACGTTTCCCCATTACATAGTTAAAACAACACGAAAAGTTTCATTTAACGGGTTAAATGATCATAATATAAAAATAAATTTTACATACCTTGTGACATAAAATATGGTATCCTAAATTTGCCTTCTATTACGACATTTCTAAGTGCTTGCAACGTTGGACCGTCAAATGGTAAGGAGCCGCATACTAAAACGTATACAACCACGCCTAAACTCTGCAAAAAAATGTATCTTTATATTATCGCTATTTTTACCACCAGACTCTGTATACTTTAATACATATAGAGTGTGGAAAAGTCCGGAAAGTTTTAATTACCACGACTTTTTGGGCCATCCTGTATATTTACAGGTCTCCCAGTTTTATACATTTTTTTATCATTAAGACCTACAACTTTCATCTGGAACTTTTTACATACTCTGTATAAAATAGTAAATGTGACCGCGAATTCATATGCAAAAATATTAAAAATTTTATTTAAACAAAAAAGTAATATATTCCGAAATATTTTAACGAAATTTAACAATAACTTTTGTTCGTTATAATTCATCTTGTAAATGTTTACGCTTAGTTGCTTCATAATACACACAAATTAACATATGAAAGGGATCTGGATGATTTACAACATAAGATTTGGCGAAAATAAAAAACAAATGTTTGTAAGGTAACCATGTAACATATTTACTTGTGCACAGCATAATTAACAGGCAGCCTGCTCTCTCCCTGGAGGCGCCTTTCATATTTTTAGGCACAAAACACAAAAGAAACGATTATAATTCAAATAAAGGAGATAGATCATAGCTCAGCAAAATGTTGGCTGAACCTACTTAAGAAAAATGACCGTACTTTCCCGCTAATTTATGAAATCGAGCTGCTTTTTGTTAGTTATGCTGTGATATCGATGTGATTCCGGTATGTTGTGGTTACCTAGCAAAAATTGTTAAAAAAAATAAACGCAAACATGCAAAATCTTTGTCAACTGAAAAATAATGGCCTAATTTACACCGCGAGGATCAATTAGGTCCATGGACTAAATCAAGAAGTTATTTTTCTTAGTACACAATCGTTTACCTCAACTTAATTTGTGGATCAATTTATTTTAGTTTTAATTCTAGTACCAAAATGAGATTTTACCATAGAATCAGAACTTAACCTTGTTTTTTTATATACACTTCTTCAATAAATTAACGCACCACCAAAAAGTGACCAGAAGTTTAAAGTTAATTTTTGTCGGAACCACTTATCCGATTTAAACGATTTTTTTTAATAACCAGTTGTCTCTTTCAGAAAGTTAGTATAGTACTCTATTCGCATAAAAACTATTTTTTTATAAATACCGGGTGTAACACGGGTTTTTTCCATAAAACTTATAACACCTTGTGGAGTTTAGCAGTTACAGTATCAAGTTATAATTCAAAGCAAACTGTAGCCTTATCTTTTTATAAAATTTTGTTTTTTGATTTACTCTTTTATCTTCGTACTACAAGAAAACACAATTTTATGGCAAAACATGTTTTTATTGACTTTCATTTTCATTAAAAGCACTAGAGTAAGTAGCAGGCTATGAAAAAACAAAAATAAACAGTAATTGTTATCAGGTAACTGAAGCTGGCAAAAAGCAGTTTATAGAAGTGTGTTTCCTGTGTTAGTCCTTAACGTTTTTTTGGTAAAAACTTTAATTTTGCTAGTATGAAACGTGAAACACGAAATCTTACTCGCGAAGAATGTGCTCAAGCATTAGTTCTGTTTGAGGAAGGTTTGAATTACCGAAAAATTGGCGTACGATTTAATGTATGTTATACAACCATTTCACGGGTCATAGAAAGATACAGAGAGACTGGAAGTCAACCCTAAGACAACGTTTTGTAACAGCCCGTACCCTTCAAAGTCAGTTACGAGATGCCAGTGGCTTACAAGTTTGTGGAGAAACTATTCGTAGTCGACTAAGGGAACATAATTTGAGACCTAGACTTGCTGCTTCAGGTCCAGCTTTAACTAGAGATCATCGGAGAGCGAAGCTATATTTTGCCAGAGAGCACCATATGGTTAAAGGCTGAATGGCAGCATGTATTATTTACTGATGAGTCCCGTTTTTGTTTGTACAATAATGACAGGCGTATGCGTGTAGATCGACGCACTAACGAACGGTATGATCAGTGTAATTTTTCAAATACCACATTATTTGGAAGAGGATCTGTTATGGTCTAGGGAGTCATTTCTTTGACTGGTCGCACGGAACTGGTCATAAATAGTGGAAGCCTTACAGCTGAAAGTTACATATTGGAGGTTTTAGATCAATATGTAGTGACATTTGCGCCATATATAGGGCAAGGATTTTTGTTGATGCACGATGATGCCGGGCCTCACGTTTCTGGAGTTGTAAACAATTACCTCGCAGAAGTCGGAATCAATACCATGGCATGGCCAGTTCGAAGCCGGATTTGAATCTCATAGAGAACCTCTGGGCTACTATTGGAAGAAGACTACAAGGGGAACCTAATCAGTTAAACACGTTGGAAGACGTTGGGTGAAGACTGATTCAAATATGGGAAGAAATGGACCAAAATGATATACGGTTCCTTATTTTGAGTACGGGCCGGTGTTGCCAAGAAGCTTTTTGTGCCAGAGGCGGAAATACTCGCTACTGAGACTTTTGTTTGCCATTTATCTTTGCTTTTGTATCGTATTTATTTCTCCATAAAAACATGTTCGGCTATAAAATTGTGTTTCTCTTGTAGTAGCTAAGATAAAAGAGTAAATCAAAAAACAAAATGTTAAAAAAAGATAAGGCTAAACTTTGCTTTGAATTATAAATTGATACTCTAACTGCTAAACTCTAGAGGGTGTTATAAATTTTATGGAAAAAGCCCGTTATAATTGTTACACCCGGTATTTAAAAAAATAAGTTTTTATGCGAATAGAGCAGTACTTTCTGAAAGAAACAACTTGTTATTAAAAAAAATCGTCCAAATCGGATAAGTGGTTTCAACAAAAATTAACTTTAAACTTTTGGTTACTTTTTGGTTGTGCGTTAATTTATTGGAGAAGTGTATATTGTTAAATTAAATATGAAAAAAGTTGCAGAAAAATACCTAGAGAACTTTAAAAAAGGTGAAAACAACAAAAAAAAATTGTAGACTGTGAAAGGCTTTCGCGGCCATTGTCTAATGTTTCAATGGTTTTTGGGCAGTTAGGCCGGCATCGATTGTCTGGTTGACTTGACGTTTTGCCAACACAACACACAACAGTAGTTCGCATACTGTCAACCAGGAAGCAACTTCTGAAGATGCCAACCGCTCGTCAAGTCAACCAGTCAATCGACGCCGGCCTAACGGCCCAAAAACCATTGAAACAAAAAATTGTATTGTGAATGGAATTCGCCGTTTTTTTTGCGAAATGCGAACTGTCAAATATCAAAGCTGTCACTTTGGTTTACCAAACCAACGTGTTTACACCAAAAAAAATCATATTTGATCTACCCGAGTTGAAACGGTTTAAATTTGAGTAGCAAATTTTATAACCCATGTGTTTATACCTGGAAAAAAGTACGCGTAACGTCAATTAGACCTCGAACAAATAAACCACAAAACTCCATCTAGAAGACGCGGACGGTTGGTTAACTTTTGGCACATGTCGCTGTTATAGCGGTTGTGTGTTTTTGCGGAGGAGCCAAACATCTGGATTAACAATGCAAAGGTGCGGCATTTATTTACAACTTACCCATATGTCGGCTTTTGTTCCATCGTACTTCAGACCCAGGAACAGTTCGGGAGCCGCGTAAGGCGGCGACCCGCAAAATGTGGACAGCAAATTACCCTCGGAGAATTGGTTGCTAAATCCGAAATCAGCAAGCTGTAAAAGAAAAAAGTATATATGATTTAAAATGTTATAAAGGTCCATGTACAAATGTACAGGGTTGTCCAACGAAGGGTAAACACCCTCGTAATTTCTTTATTTCAAAAGATATTGAAAAACGGTTTATACAAAAGTTGTAGGAATTTTAGAGGAGAATATGAGCAGTTTGTCATGAAAACAATTGAACATCTAATAAAAAAGTTATACGAAAAAAATATGGTGATCTTCCTTATTTTAAATGGAACACCCGGTATATTATGTGATTTTTGGATTCTCTAGAAAATTCTAAACCTTTTTCATATAGGGTGTTACATGTCTAAAGTTAAAAGTTTCGGAGCAATGGACAATTGAAAATCAGTAAAATGTCTTATAGCTTATTCTATTAAATAGGCTGAAATGCAAAAATGTCAACAATGGGACACGTGCTCCAACAGTGCGTTTGGTTGCCGTGCAGCGAGTGGATCAAACAGTCGTCAAACTTTTGATAGTTTACTTGTCAAAAAATATTCTTCTACTATAACTATTTGTTAAAATGAACAGAAACACGCGTTACTCAAAAGACGAAATGATAGATATGGTGAATACGTTGGCGAGGAATGTGTATCAGTTGAGAGCGTCCAAACTACAGTATCTAAACATGTATCCCGACAGGCGGCAACCAAGTTTGAGAACGTTGAAAAATTAGGAGACAGATTAAGGGAGACCGGAAATGTAGGTTATAAGAAGAGAGTTGTTATTAATAAGCCTGTTCTCAATGAGGAAAATCAGCTACGAGTTTTGCTTTCCGTTCATGAGAATCCCATCCAAAGTACCAATTCTCGGAGCGAAGCCCTTGGTATGTCTTAACATCTGTGAAGAGAATTTTACAAAATCACAAAGTGCATCCCTATCGCATTTCGTATCACCAGAAGCTACTACCTGGTGATAAAGAAAAAGAGCAGATTTTTGTTCTTGGGCTATAGAGAAAATTGACCAAAACCATGACTTTTTTAAAAACGTGTTATTCACCGATGAATCTACGTTTAAAAGTGATCGTACTATGAACCGACATAATATAAGGTACTACAGTCAACAAAATCCTAATTGGAGAGGGGAAATTATGAAACAAGGAAGATGGTCAGTGAACGTATGGGGTGGAATTATAGATAACTCTGTTGTTGGCCCATATTTCGAGGTACTTTACTGGTAACAAATATTTAAACTTCTTAAGAGAATCGTTGCCGACATTATTAGAAAATGTAAACCTTCAAGTTAGAAGAAATATGTGGTTCCAACATGACGGGGCCCCGCCGCATAGCACACGTGATGTCATTTTTCTTGACTGAACGTCATGATCGAAATGATAGAAGGGGAATCCATGGTATGAAAATAGGGAAGAGACACCGATTTCGCCTTACCCCGGACTCAGCCCATTGATTACTTGATCATCGAATTTAGATGCTACGTTTTGTCAAAGAAATGAAAGAGAGGATACAAGAGTCTTAGAGCTGTCAATCAAATATGCTACACAACACGTCAGAGAACTTTATAGAGCGCATGCATATGTGTTTAGCCGCTGAAGGAGGTATTTTCGAATCCTAGATTACGTTAATGGATTACTAAATGTTAGATGTTTTTGCTATGCAAATAAATGTTTTTTTTTTTTTGTTATTTAATTATTTTGCACTTCAGCCTATTTAATAGAATAAGCTATAAGACATTTTACTGATTTTCAATTGCCCATTGCTCCGAAACTTTTAACTTTAGACATGTAACACCCTATATGAAAAAGGTTTAGAATTTTCTAGAGAATCCAAAATCACATAATATACCGGTGTTCCATTTAAAATAAGGAAGATAACCATATTTTTTTCTTATAACTTTTTTATTAGATGTTCAATTGTTTTCATGACAAACTGCTCATATTCTCCTCTAAAATTCCTACAACTTTTGTATAAACCGTTTTTCAATATCTTTTGAAATAAAGAAATTACGAGGGTGTTTACCCTTCGTTGGACAACCCTGTACAGTGTACAGGGTTCCCCATAATAGACTACCTATTTTGATATTGAAATTAATTCTATGTAAGTCAGTACGTTTTTTTTTATATTTTTATCATCTATGGCGAATAGGCACCTGTCACAAAACTAGGAAAAATTGATTTTCGTAAAAGGTCATTTTTCTAATAAAGCATCATTAGGTATGAACACATAATTTAATGTTTAGTTTAATTTCTCATGGATTATTTAGTTCAACAAAGAGTTTTTTTTTGCGTGAAAACATAAAGAGTAACTTAATAGAAAAAGATGAAGCAACAGTACGTATCGCTAAAAACTCTAAGAGTTCTGCGAGAAGTGTTTAATGAATGAAAGACTCATTTCACTATTTGGGGATTTAAATTGGCTTTTAAGGTCACGGACTTAACTGCACCAGACTTTTTTCTGTGGTGCTATTTAAAGTCAAAGGTTTTTGCAACTCGTCCAGAGAAAACATCCAAGATCTTAAAATCCGAATTCCTGAAGAGGCCCGGTAAATAGATCAGGTTTTCCTTCATCGTGTTATGAATCATTTCTTGTCAAATCTTGAAAAGTGCATTGAAGTTAATGGCACTTACTTAAAAGACGTAATTTTTAAAAGTTTGAGTAAGTCGTATGTTATAGTAAATCCCAAAGAGTGAATTGTTATTAAGTGTAATAAAATGTTAGTTTTATTAAGTTTTAACAATTTTACTGGGAAATTAAAATGGGTAGTCTATTATGGGAAACTCTGTATAATAGGCCCCTGGCACAAAAGAACCTTTAATACTTAAATAATACTTCTGTCAAAAATATTTTTGAAAAATAATGTTTAACACTACATTTGGCAACGCTGGCCCGACGCCTTATCGATATGCTTCGTGTCAATTTCCCTTATAGACTTTAAGAGAAATTGATGCAAATTTTAAATATTTTTAAACTGTTTGTGGCAAGTAGGGGATTGTTTAGAAGGGAATTTAAAGAGCTCTTTAAATACCGAAAAATTAAAATTGGCCGCCATATCAAAATCAAATTTTTGGTTAGCAACTGAGAAACAAAAAAAAAGAAAAAAAAAACGGTGGAATGTTAAAATAAAAGGAGTTTCCTAATTATTCATCAAGCGTTTCAATATGAAATAAAACAAATGATCAACATATAAAAAAGAGTTCATTTCAGGATTTGGGGCTTTTTTATCGGGCTATTTAGTCGACGATATTTTGACCGGGCTATTTTATTGGGCCACGATGTAACAGAATTTTATCTGGCAAAATTAAGGAAAAATGAAAACAACGTAACGTATGATTTTATAATCAATTAAGTGCAGAACTATTATCTTGTGTTTACTCCTTAAAAACACATCTCAGTATTATCGAACGTTAGATAGGTACTTTAAAAGTATGCGTTAATTGAATTGAAAAACACTCAATATGTCAAACAATTCAAATTCCCTTTATGCGATATTACAATAGAAATACACCAGGCAAATCGTGCCATGTAAATGTTATAGAATACCAGCAAATATTTTAGATAAAATCCTATCTACGAGGATGGGATGAAAAGTTTTCAGCCTAAGCAAGAAGAAAGCAAAATATGGGTCAAACTATTTTTATTTTTTTACATAGTCTCCGTGTAGCTCAATACATTTATTCCGTCAAATTGTTGGCGAGCTGACTCGCCTAAAGAAGCATCTAACTTTGCTTTAATTTCTGCAGGAAGTAAATCTTTAATATGAAAATATTTTATAACTGCACGTCTCAGCTTTTTTCCATGCTTGACAAAATATAAAACTTTATAACTTTAAACAACTATAAAATACAAACCACTTGACGAGCCCTCTCCAAACTATCTTCAAACTAACCATAACCAAAGCTGTCGCAATTACTTTTAAAAGGTATTACAATTATCAATTACTCTTCTAAGTAGTAGTAAATTACGATTACCAATTACTAGCACGTTTATTAGAAGTAATTCAATTATCAATTAAAACTAAAAGTAATTGAATATTTTAGCAATTACTCTATTTAAATTACCACATATACAGGGTCCGGCAGTCAAACGGAAAGATTTGTGGTGAGGTTTGCAGGAAGTGCGGGCAGTTTAGTGCAAACGCGTCGTGACTTTCGAAGGCATTTCAATATACCGCGCAATCAGCCAGTTCCGTCAGATAAAGCAATTAAAACTTGGGTAAACAATCTTGAGGAAACTGGATCGACGATTTAAAAAAGAGATGGTAGTGAAAAAATAGTTCGAACCCCTGAAAAAATCGAACGTGTTCGTCAAACAATGTTAAGAAGTCCACGGAGATCAGCTATCCGTCACGCTGCACGTCTTGGAATAAGTAACAGACCGGTAAGGAGGATTCTTTATAAAGATCTTGGATATCACCCTTACAAAATACAGGTCGTGCAATCTCTTAATCCCGGTGATTATCAACAACGTATACAATTTTGTGAAAGGCAAACCCTTATTTGCTCCACGAAACACCACTTCATGCTCAAAAAGTGACTGTATGGTGTGCGGTTTCGGCAAATGGAATCATCGATCCATATTTTTTTGAGGATGAGGCTGAAAATACCGTTACCGTTACTTCTTAGAATGATTCAGAACTTCCCCACAGCACAACTTGAGACCGTTTTTCAGCGAATGAAAGCACACTTTTTCAACAGGACGGAGCAACAAGTCACACTGCAAGAATTTCACTGAATGCTTTAAATGCCTTATTCCCAGGGTGTATCGTTTTTCGAAATGGAGATATCAGTTGGCCACCTCGGTCCCGCGACTTAACTGTTTGCGACTTTTTTTGTGGGGATACCTAAAGACAAAAGTGTTTGCATCAGATCCACTCAGGACAATCCCAGCCCTTAAACAATGGATTCGTAACGAGCAATACCTGTCGATATGCTGCAAAGAGTTATGCAAAACTTTCAGGATAGACTCCAAGAATGCATAAATGACAACGGAAGACATTTGGCGGATGTAGTTTTTAGAAAATAAAATTTTTTGATATTGTAAATCGAATGGCTACTTGTTAAATTCCCATTTATGTAACAAAAAAATAATAAAAAATAATTCTTTGACAATAAAATGATTTACGAATTCTTTTCGTTTGACTGCCGGACCCTGTATTAAACACGATACACTAAACAAATAAATTATTTATACTAATATGCATGATGATACGCGCACGTCAAACTATTCAAACTGCTTTCTTGGCAAGTTCTACATTAAATGACGCTAAAATAAAAATATCTTTTTATCCTACCCCAAACATCATCAGATTTTTTCACAAAAACAGTATAAAAATGGTGGTGGTAAGCATCAATCGAAAATTCTAAATTGGCGCGGAGGCGGCGTTTGCCGGATTCAAAGCGGCCAGCCGTGTTTCAAGATGCTTTTTTAGGCTGGCCAAAATTCCGGCAGTTTTTCCATAAAGGTAATTGAATTTTAATAGTATTTCAAATATTTATTAGGTAATTGAATTAATTTCTAAGTAATTCGATTAATTTATAAGTAATCGAACTACTTTCTAAGTAACTGAATTGCTTGGGATTCGTGAAAATCAATTACCAATTACGATTACATTATTCTATTAATTTATAGTCCAAATACAATTACCTTTTCCGGAAAGTAATTAAATTAAAGTAATCCAATTACTAAAAAGTAATTAAAAACGATGTTTCAATTGTTTTAATTTAAGTACCAACAGCTCTGACCACAACTAGCAAAACATGAGGCTATTTAAATATGCGGTCATAAGACGGCAATTTTTTTTTATCTTTGGACAGTCCACGAAGGCTGAGGCCTAAGTACTAACGCACCGTGCGTGTCTTAAGTGTGGTGAGAAGGAGTTTGTTCACACGGGACTTAAATATTTGAAGACTGGGAGGAGAAGGAAAAACCTCTGCGGGTAGCAGGTTCCACAGTCTGGACACTCTAGGAATAAAGGAACGATGAAAGCGGAAAGTTCAGGACCTCTCTAGTTGAACTGTAAAAGGATGCATAAAAGTTGCTCTACGTGTTGCTCTGTTGGGAGCTGTCAAAGTAGGAATTATACTGGCCAACTCCTCTGAGCAGAAGCCGTGAAAATACCTATAAAAGAGCGACAGATACTCCACATCTCGACGGTGGGCAAGAGGAGGAAGCCTCTCTGTATGCGTGGGATCATTAATAAGACGAACAGCTCTTCTCTGAGTGAAGTCCAGAATGCTGAGTGTTGTAGGAGACGGGATTCCCCAGACCTGAGAATAATATTCTAAAGAGGGTCTGCTTTGGGACACATACAGAGTATACAGATTGGAAAAAGAGAAAAATTTCCTGCTCAAAAGAGGAATCCAAGCTTTTTTGAAGCTGCCGAGGCTATGGATGTAATGTGTTTGTGCCAGTTGAGGTTATTTTCAAAATTAACGCCGACAAGATTAAACGACTTTTTGTTCTGCAGAACTTGGCCGCTCATATGTAACGGATGAGCACTGGCAGACTTTTTTCGCGACAGCAATTCGCGACCTCTATGGGTTAGGCCGGAAACTTTTTATCCCATCCTTAATTTGTATAGCGACCGTGGTGGCATATCGGCGTTGTCTAAAAGATGCCATGAACATGCAATATCTGCATGTTTCGGTATTTGTACAACGTTGGTTGGTTGTTTTTTTAAGCGTTATTGCTCGCGTGTCCTTATTTCCACTGCATTCTACTGGCTTATTGTGCTCCCCGTTCTTCTTATAGAAGTCCGCTTCTTTTTATCAGGTCTAATAGATTTCTACCAAGATGTCTGGAATTTTTCCTTTTGATAACTTAAAACTAGGCAATTTATGGCTAGGAACCACAAAGCACTTAATAAAAACAATTAAACGGAAACGTGAAGAGACGAGCATTACCAACCTAGAGGCAGATTTATGATGATAAGTATACAACCTTTTTCCTCGCTCTACGTGCTGATTGCAGGCGGAGCGAAAAAGAAAGCTTGTAGACTTATAAGTCTATAATTTTTCTCTCTTACTCTGAGTGCAATCGGCACGAAGAAAGCGAGAGAGACAATAGGTCTGCTTTTGGGTAAGTATATGCTCAAAGGTTGAAATGCCAATGACACCAGTAACGTTTAATGATACGTGACGTAATGCGCTGTGATTGGTGTTAACGTGTCATGGCGGACTGCTGTATTTTGCACTTTTATTTCATGAAAAATAAATATCAATATTTAATATATTTTTTAAATAAAAACGTTTTTTATAATCCATAAATCCTATTTCATATGATAAATACAAAATATTAATAATGTATGGATGTCGTCATGTTGCAATGCAAATAAGGAAGCCTCAGATAATCGTATTATGTACATATCATTAACCACTATCAAACATATATAATTTTTTTTTATTTTAAAATATTTTAAATAAGATCCTTTCCAGTATACTTAGATTTTTATGTTTTTTGTTTTTAAATTTAATTTTTTTTAAATACACACTGGGGTGCCCTCAGCACTATTTAAGTTATGAAATATTATTTTGATCATAAACAAATTATTGACTATCACTGCCAATTTTCAATGAAAAATTTTACTGAAAATATGGTTTAAAAGTACGTATAGAGACGCTTTTTTAATATGTTAAAGTTGTCCATGGGACAATTGGTTGTCAAGTTACAAGCTTATAAAGTTGGCAGGCGTATACGGCAAATCTATAAACAATAGCAAATATAAAACTTTTTGCAGACGGTTTTTATGAAATAATTTTTTTATTTTTATTTATATTTTACTAAGGATATAATTTAAGAGCAAACAAAGATTTTTTATTTGTCTAAACAAAAAAGTTTTGCTGTTTTTCCGTAGTTCGACATACATTTTTCAAAGGTTACGTCATGCCATAGAAGACAATGCCAATACGTTTCCGAGCTTTTTTTGAGGAGACATATCTTGATTCTTGTTACATATGTTACCGTGAAAGACCAAATTTGGTGAATGTCAAATATTTAAAAAAAAAATAAACGAGCACCAACCACAACTATCTACTTTGTTGCGTTCTGGTTACCACAAACTAAAACTAAATACCCTAACTAAAATTATAAGTTTTAACCAAAACGCACCAAAGTTGGTAGTTTTGGTTAGTGCTTGTTTAGTTTTTTTTTTAATTTGACATTCACCGGCGTATGTTACCATTCACCAAATTCGGTCTTTCACGGTAACATATATATTTTTCTGAAGGGTTTTTAGTAAAAGATGCTGGCCACCTCATACATTTAACAACCATTGTTTTTTGACAGATAAGGCTAGGTCTATCTATATGGATAAAAGCAAAATGTCACTTATACAATTATTCATACACTGACTAATCACCAAATCTCGAAAACTACTTGACCTATCAAGATGAAAATTGGAACTGACGCAAATTATATTAGTAAGAGACGTCGGCCAAAAACGGAATTTAGGAAACTCCCCTTAAAAGGGATAGAATTGGGGGTAAAAGTTTAAATGGAACTTCGTCATTTCTGGACGTAGAAGTAAAAAAATTGGTATGTAGGCTATTGATTAGGATTAAAAATAATCTATTTAAACTTTTTAAAATTACATCTTTTGGAGAATTAAAATAGGGCTAAAAATTTGTATAAAAAAATCGTTATTTTTAAAGCTGTAAATTAGGCTTCTGATTACCCAGTAAAATAGAAAGTGTTGGTAGTATTTTCGGAACTTCATTCCCTGGCGGTCTATTCTCAAACCTTAAATACACAGTTTGGTATACGACATCAGTATAATGTTACTTAAAAATCTTGTGCATCGAAGATTGGCATGCTCGGGTGTCATTTTCGTCATTTTTAAGAGTGGGCAGGGCAGGACCCATTCAAAAATAAATTTTCGGTTGTGATTGTTGGAACTAACCTACCTTTTATTTAAAGATTGTTTTGTTTGCATTTTTTTAAAGCAATATTAATCCACTTTTTTTCGGTGTCTTTGAATATCAAGGATAAAGAAAGGTTTCCCATTAAGAGGTTTTTATCGACTTTGACCAACTCTACTAATTCATCTTTCTGAGCTCCACTACACTACACTACTCCCAGTCTTTTAAAAATAACACTGGGTTTTGAAAATAAACTATTTAAATGACAGTAGTTTTGGCAATTGTTCATAAAAACACAGTATGTTCTAACTTATTCGAATTATAGGGTACAATTGCGCAGGTATAAAAATGTCACCTGTTCTAGACAAAGCATCAGTGGAAATAGCACTGTAGGCAGAGTCCTCTTCATTTTGTCCATGAAATGACTCAAAAACGTATGAATTTTCTTCCATATTGGACATTGCTGCTATAGCATATAAAAGCATCGTGGCAATGACAGAGTTTTTATTTTGGTCACTGCATCCATCGGCAAACAAGGCTACTGATTTAATATGTTTAAAGTCGTAAATTTGCAGCATCTTTAATTTACAGGAACTTATTTCAGATGCTTCCCTTTTGCTGGCCAGTTCACTCCAAACAAAACAATGACATTCTCTTGTTGCGATATTATACAAGGTGAAGTTGTAATTTGCTAAACGTCTTTATAAAACAAGGCACTTTCTTTTGATTGTGTTAGGTATATAACCTGTTGCAGATTAAAACTTGCGCAAACAATTCCACTGCTTCGGTTCATTGTAGTCTGTTTCATACCTTTTTTTATGTTTCTTACTTTATTTTTCTCTGCGCAATGCTTTGAAATGAAAGATTCCGCGATCTAAACAGTCTGCGATAGAGGTCAATTAAAGGTTTGTCATCACTGGGATTCAGTTCTTTAATAAACATTGAATACTGTAGCGGGTAAAGCTACAAGTTTATTTTTCATATTAGTTTTCTTCACTTATTAATTATTTACAAAATTTATCGTCGATTTTTTCAAAGTTATTTTTTAAAGTTTGACAACACTCTCTTAATCAATACCGTCTCAGTGGCTTTATCGATTATTTCTTAACGCGATTTCGCATTAACCGTCGCCGCTGTGTAGCCACGTTTCAAGGGAATTTTTCTTGGATTTTCGCTTGAGATGTTGCGCGAGTACTTCGGTGTGGGGAGAGGTTGGTTTTCGTTTCCAGCTGATCGGCATGGTACCCTGGACACAACGGGCTCCTCGCTAAGTTGCGTTGGCGGTAATGTCCGCTTGACAAGTTTTTTTACCTTATTTCCTCTTCTGGTAGTTATGCCGTACCAAAGTGAACGATTGTTGGTTATTATCAATGGTTGAAGTGAGAATTCGACAATCAGGTATGTTTGATTTCTGTTCTCGTATTGGATTCCATTTTGGTTCACTTTTTAATCTTATTTTATCCAAGACATCCTAGTAATTTTGGGTTTCTTTATAGTGTGCCTTTGATTTTGTCAACGCTAGCCGATGCACTATTCCTGCTTTTAAAAAGCCAGTCTCTTAAACCCGCATTTAATGGTAAGTTCAATTTTGTTTTTTTTCTCTATTGTTTTTTTGGCTTAGGCCACGTGAAAACCCATAAATACCCAAATAAAAACATGTTTTAATATTATTATAAAAGGTTTTATTCCTTTTTGACCTTAGAAGGTTCTAATACAGTTTTTTTAAACAGGGTTTTAGAAATAGTTTCACTTAATGGAGAGAGAGTATTCGCTAGTTTAACTTACCTCCCAGCCCCTTTTTCTTCCAAGATTTATGGTATTCATTGAACTGTGACCACGTGACATGCCGTCACAGTCGACGTGCTAGCAGGACATTCTAGTAGCCTAACCTGCAGCTAAACAGCTCATAAATAAAGAGGTTGTATATTTCCTTTCTTATAAGAAACTTCTACGGACAACAACGACGTATTAACCTTTTTTATGTGAATTCATTTCCATGTAAGTATTTAGTATATTATTATTAATATTTTTAATTTGTTAGGGACCATTTCTGGTTTAACGCTAATTACTTATTAATTTTTTGTTTTTTGGGATTTAATAGCGCTGCATATTCTTCTACTTGTACAAGTATGTAGTAATGGGCGTCCTTTTTTTACACCTTTGCGTTTACTTTTATGTACCTATTGTAAATAATATGTAAATATATAATATATTATTGTTTGTTTTTAAACTGACTATTTGTGAATTTAACCCCTTCTTTGATATAATTATACTTGGTTATTGATCTAATAATAACACCTTTTTTAAGTTGGTTCATTTCGGTGTTTTAAATTAACTTAACACACAAATAACTAAACATAAAAAAATCTATAAACACCGTAGCGCCTAGTTTTCCTTATAAAGCAGATTCTTACCCGTGGCATTCTGCTCTACACGGCGAACAGCTAAGCTGAAGGCAATAATAACCTATTTGGTAACCCTAAAAAAATAGGTTATAATACATTTTCGAAATCTTTGAATGTAATTGTAAATTGCATCTCGAAATCCCGTTAAATCACTAAAGACTGTCGACCACCTCTTGTTTCCCCTTTAACAATTTTGCTAGAAGTTACCTTCTCTAAGGAAGTGCTTATCACTCGTTCAGAGATTCCCAATGTCTTCAAGAATAGGGTCTTACTTACTAAATACTTCCTGTTTTCAGTTGTCAGGGAATACTTATTGCTTTTTAATCGTCGAGACTGTTCTTTTTTTTAAAGTTTTTTGAGCAGTGTCGGTTATATCAACGTGACGCACAATAAATGCCCTCTGACGTGTTAGGTCTCCTAGTTTCTTAAAATACGTGAATTTTTCCCGCCGCTTCTCTTCGTCTATTAATGCACACTCCGCGACTCCTCTTCTTACCAAGTTCAGTTCATCTCGGCCCAACACTCTGGCTGGAACTAAGGCTTTTATTTTGGGGCCGACATACTCTTTTCCCAAATCTCTTATTTTTTTGCTAAGTTGAACTTATTGATTTTTTTAATTGTTCCCCCAACCATCGGGGTTTTTTTTCTTCCCCAAATTTTGAAAAACCCTTGGGGGTTTCGTGGAGTTACGTTTGGTATTGGCGAAACTCAGATACGTCCTATGGTGTGAAAAATATTTGCTATTTCACAATTTTACGAAGTGACTTAACTCGAGTTACGTTTCTTCGAGAAATTTTGTTTTTTCAAAATTAAAAATTTAAAAGGAAAAAATTTTCGCCATTTCCCCTGACATTGTGGAGCAATCTTTTTTGCCCAGTAAAATGGACCTAACTCGAGTTACGTTTCTTCGAGAAATTTTGTTTTTGCATAAACTGAGATAAGTCGAACTTTATGTTTCCAGTATCTTAAAGGCTATTAAAAATTAGGTTACGTCACTTCATGACATTGGAGAAATTTTTTTTTTCCCCGTAAAATGGACCTACCCCAAGTTTAAATTTTTTTTTAGATACTCACTTGGGGTTTTTTTACGAAGAATTATTCACCCTAAAACATAAAAGTGCAATTTTACGCCCTCAAATGTGAGCGTAAAATTGTAGTTCGCGCCCGGTCGTACAAAAAAGCATTGGTGCCTCATAAAGTATTGGCCCTTGATAAAGTGGCAATCCACCCACAAAACATGGAAAAAAATACAATAGTGTTTTTTACTTGCCTAGCTTTATCTTAGTATACGCGCACATTGTATGTATAATATTCTTACCTTAATGTTAAGATTGTGATCTAACAGCAAGTTTTCAGCCTTTAAATCTCTGTGCACGACCCCCTGCGAATGGCAGTAGCTGACCGCCGAGACAATTTGACTAAAAACTCTTTTTGCCTCAGGCTCTGACATACGTCCTTTTGCTACCAGATGATCTAAAAAATAAGAAATTGCTTATAAACAGGTTTTGTTTAAGGTAGTTTACTTGTAAAACGGCATTTTTTAAGAATTAAATGAAATTGAAATATAGGGTTAATAAAAGGGTATTTTACCTAATTAAATATATATATATATATATATATATATATATATATATATATATATATATATATATATATATATATATATATATATATATATATATATATATACAGTAAAGCGCACCGTACTGCGAACATAGGAGGCTCCGGGGCGTTTTTGGGGTGAACCCAATTCAAAAAAAAACCCCCAAAATAATCTTGTGGGGTTTATTTCAATTTCCGTCTCGTTTCCTTAGTTGGGGGTTTTTTTTGGTTGGGACTGGTGGGGGGGAAGCGGTGATAAATTCGGAAGAATTATCTGCCCAGTTTAGTTTGTGTACTACGTTTTTTTTTTCAGTTAGAGGATGCAGTGTTTGTAGGCAAGTAACAAGAGCCTAGCTAGCGTCAACCGACTTCGATCTGATTTTTTTATAAGCCATAAATTTAAAAAAATTTGTTGCTTACGAGACCGCAACGTTTGCTGCGGTCTTAAAAACCAAACATTTTTTTCCCAATAAAATAAAAAATTTTTTTTTAATAAATAATGAAACGTAGAAGATATTCTTAAGAAAACAATTTAATGTGCATTCATAAAATAAAAAAAACCTTTTTCAAGTTATCAAAGATGCTCAAATAAACCACCTTTTTTGACCCCAAAAATTTTAAAAATTGTCATAAAAACGCCTTCTGATATTTCCCAAAAATGTTATGTAAAACCAAAAAAAATTCTCAATTTGTAATTGTAATTTTTGTAGATTAATACCCCCATTCTCCTGGAAACCATAAATTTCTGATTTTAGGGACCCCAGAGAAAAAATCGTTGGGTGAGACCATGAAGTGGAAATGTCGATTTATCAGTAAAAACAATGTTTCTTATAAATGCATTGTTATTTTTTTTTTCCATTACAGTTTTTTTAAAAAAATTTATTTGTCTAAAATGATCATCAGGGTTTTAAATTTGTGGGTTTTTTTTTCTTTGTAGGAGCGGTATAAATTTTTTTTTGCACTCTTCCCACTGATCTTTTTACAAATCAACCTGTTCTACAATTGTATTAATGGAAACTGTAGGATTTTTTTTAAAACACTTGTCACTACCTTTTTAAATTTTTTTCATTTTCCTTTCCTGGTTTTTTTTTCTTGGGGGCTATCAGGTTTATGTTTTCTTGGAGTTAAACAACCAAATGCCAGAAAGTTTTTAATGACTCGGTAAATAGTGGAAATCATGGGAGTCGGCTTAGTTATAAATAAATTAATAAATAATTCCCCCAAATTCCCCCCAAAAGGATTTCCACGGTGATACCATTCAAATATTTTAATTTTCTCTTTCAGTTCGTAAACATCCATTACTTTTAAAATAATTATTTTATTAAAAAAAAAATTTTTTGGCGTAAATATTCGACACTGTACAACTATTGCTGTCGAGCGTTCGATACTAAAGAATTATTTCAGAAATAAACGTATTGAATTGTTTGCTGGAAGATTATTGATCGATAAGCAATGCGTGCGGCGTTTTTAGGTACATCCAAAATCGTCCAAGATTGTCCTATGTTCCCAGTACTCTGCGCTTTACTGTTTTTTTTTTTTATATATATATATATATATATATATATATATATATATATATATATATATATATATATATATATATATCGTCTGTGCAACGAGATGTTAACAATCAAATTGTGCATAATTAAATTGTCAATATCTGTTATGTATGAAAGCCATGCATTCATTTCGAAATATTTCGAAAACGTGACTACGATATTTTTTAAAAACTAACCCAATGTAAATCAATTTTACATTGGGTTACGGTATTGAAGAAAAAAAAAACACCCCCAATTTTTTTTTCCGTTTTGTTAAAAGTATACTGATTTTTGAAAGT
>JAHBCN010002679.1:0-86755 GCA_019359885.1 Listronotus oregonensis
GAAAAATTGATATTTTGAAAAACCATCCCAGCGTTACCTGGGGGAAAGAGATTATCTAAAAAAAAAACTTGGGTCTTTTGACTTCAAATGATCCAGCACCTAGTTATGTGGAGCACCAAAATTCTAGACGAGACGCTGCCAAATAATTACTGTCATTGCCGTATTTTTAATATTTCTTTATGAAAATTTTACTTAATATTTTTTGAATATAATACTTTAATGTAGCATTAGTTTTAATAAATAGATTTTAACTGTGTTGTCTAAAATAATTCGCAAAAATGTGCCCTTTTTGTACAAATTAACGTTAAAAAATCAAACATAATAAATAAAGGTAGGCCTAAGCTTGAAAAAACTAACTTGACTACCAAGAAAAACTTGCATGCGACATTTTTTAAATTTAATTGAATTACTTTATAAATAGGTAAGTTTTTACAAATTACTTTTCTTCTTTTAAATTTCATCGCACGCCACTGGTACCTCTAATGGTGTCCTGCTACAATATGTGATGGCAATTTGTATAGTTTGTCTCAAAGTATATCGTTATGGCTTTTGACGGACCATACCCCAATAAACCTTTAACGATTTTATTACCTCTTGTTATTGGGTAAACCCATTTGTTCATAAGGGCAGGGGTGGGCCAGGTATTTCTTAAGTATTAACCATTAGGCATATAAATATTTTGGCTAATATTTTAGTGGCAGTGTTGAATAACCGTTTTTACTGTGCGTTTCGAAAAAGTTGTTTTACGAGAATATAACTACGTCGCGTCGAAATCATTTGTCATTAGATGCAAAACAGATTGTGAAAAATGTGTATGCAACTTTAATTAGTAGAGGTCTAATTAAACAAGAAGCTTTAAAAGAAACCTGTCTACTTACAAAAACTCCAATATCATCTATAAGGGATATTATTATTAGTGAAGAATTGAACAACAGAAAAAAACGTAGTGATTTTCAATCTCACCGTATAGACAATAGTGATCAGGGCCTAATAAGAAGGAAAATATATTGTCTTTATGAAAGCGGAGTTATTCCTATCTTGGATAAACTGATAAAGAAGCTAGACGAAGACGAAACCAATATAAATATTAGCCGTGCCACCCTCCATAGAGTTGTTTGTAAAATGGGATTTAAATACGCAAAATAGACAAAAGACAAGTAGTAATGGAATCGCACAGATAACGCACTTGAAGATTTAATTAAAACACTTTCAAAACAAGTTAAACAAGATACAGTATCCAAAGGATGGGTTGATTCCAGTCAAAACTGTCAGACGAAAGCACCTTCAAATAAAGGAAAACGCATTACCATAATACACGCTGGTTCAGAAGACGGATTTGTCCCAAACTGCTTGCTGTTGTCTGCAAAGAATATTAAGGATTCTAGCTTGGATTATCATAAGGATACAGTGCAAAACTTTTGGAAAACTGGTTTCAAAATTATCTTTTAAAAAATATTTCAAACGACAGTGTTATTGTCATGGATAACGCAAGCTCCCACAGCCGTCTGCTACACAAAGCACCAGCTTCATCAAGTTCAAAAACTGAAATCCAGGAATATTTGTTAGAAAATAATATTTATTTTGAATTCAGTTACAAAAAAAACGCATCTTTTGAAAGTCCTAAATTCATATGCAATTAAAAAACAGTATGTATGTGATAATTTGGCTGAACAGGCTGGGCATACTGTCTTACGGCTTCCTCCGTATCACTGTATGTTTAACCCCATAGAGCATTTGTGGAACCGAGGTAAATCAAAGATTAGAGCAGAAAATGTTACACCTACTTTAAGTCCCAGTGTTATAAATTTGATAAAAAATGTAATTACTAACATACCAGTTGAGAGCTGGAAAAATTCACTACAGCACATTATAAAAATTGAGGACTCTTACATTTCTATCCAAAACAACATAAATCCTATTGTAATTAATCTCAATGATGACTCTGGTAGTGAAACATAATTAGATTTAGATACTTAGATTAAAAATGTAATTATGTATAGATAATGCAGTTATAAATTTATTAAAACTTTGCATATATTTAATTTCTTAATGTAATTTTAAGATTATACTGACCTAAATAAACAATAAATTATAAATTTTTATATTATTAGAGTCCGTCCCTAATGTTCTGTCCTTTAATACCTACCGATTCGCAGTTTTATTGCTGTCGGCAGGTATAATCCATAAATGAAGGCAAGAGCTAACACGGTATACTTTGAGGCAGACTATACTATATTTTACATTCACCGCATAATGAACATGTTTCTTAAACTATGTATTACGTTCTAAATTTTGTATACGGATTTTTGAAAAACCCTGTAAAAACCTAATTCATTTTTTTATGTTTCTACTGTTTTACATATTTGCATCGACGAAAATCGATTTATTTAACCAGCCCTACCATCAAAAATTAATAGTTCACCTGACAGTGTCAATTAATTTTTTTAACAGTTTTTGGCAGGTGACAAAAAGACGTTTTCAAATTTGGGTGGTAAAAATTTTTGAATATAAATTTTAAAATATGTCCTACTCAGACATCGAGAGGCCAATATATTATCCAGAAGAATATGTAAGATTTTATATAATGTTTTCCTTTAGGTTTTAAAATTATTTCTCTTATTTTAAATAATCGCAAAAATTTAATTATCGGTGGTCGGTACCTTATGAATAGAGAGCCTCATCTCTGTATATTGCTTTTTGATCCGAGGGAAAATGGCAAGGAATTGATGCCAAGTTATATATAGTTATTTTCCTAATAAGTGCGCAAAGTGATACTTTTCCGCACGCCAAAGCAGTTAGACGAAGATACGCTTTAAGTGCGGAAAAGTCACTTTTCGTAAGTATTAGAACAATACTTTTTCTACTTGCGAATACTTTTTTTACGAGCGTTTTATTAAAGAATATGATTATTAGAAATATACGAATATTTCAGTAAAAATTAAAAATCCAAAGTAAATAATTAAATTTTTATTTTAACTGATAATACAAAAAAACTATTATTAATTATTATTAACAATATTAATGTACAAGTACAATGCATGTTGAAGGTTTATGGCCGATTTCAAATGATTTCTTAGGAACGTCGATGATGGTTCGCTGCTCGATGTTAAGACGAAATCTTGTGTTTTAGCTGATTGAACAGCGTCTGTGGAACAGGACATTTCATCTGGCTTCTTAAAGAGTTTTTGGCTTGTTGCAGTTTAAAATTTTTTTACTTAACCCCTTTTTGTAGCCTGTTGATTCTTCAATACCCTCGGCTACCGTTTCGTTTCACCCGCCTAACCAATTTGAGTCCTTTTCCGGAATTTGCAAGTAACGTTGCAGAAGATCGTCGGAAGCTGTGGCCGGTATATATGTATTGAACCCAACGCATTGTTGTGTGCAAATTCCCCTTTTGAAATATACGAAAAACCGTTGATGTGTTGTCGGTGGCGGTAATGCTGTATATTTCCGATATAAGAACAAATACTTTCCGTCGTTGATCTCTTCAGACAGGACGAAAGTACGTGAGGTATAGTTTTTTGCGCCTGAAATCTTCACAACAATTAGGTTGCCTTTGTCCTCGATGTCGGATGTTTTCATTTTTGCGAGTTCTTCTCGTCTGCAGGCGCCAGCAAGTCCGCAATTTTTATCAAAAGATATATTTCATCAGGTGCTTCATTAATAAATGTAGATATTTCTCCTTTTGAAAAAATCCTTGACTTTTTTGACCGAAAGCCTACATTTTGTTTCTTAATAAATGCTGCTAACTTATAAAACTTGCCGATATCTACATTTTTCTTGATCTTTAAAACACTTTTCAGCATTGAGTATTTCGACCATAAAGTATTTGGACTAAATTCCTTGCTTAATTTGAGAAAATAGGCTAAAAGTACCTCCTCTTTCAAAGTTCTAACGCCTTTTTCTTCACACCATGTTTCAAATGAATTATACTGTTACTCGTACTTTTCTTTTGATTTTGCCGACAGGAGCTCTAAGTTGGCCAAACTTGCGGCTTTTATAACATCGTCTGGCAATTCTTCCTCCATTCTTAGAAACTTATTTTAAACTTTTTACCGAATTTTCTGATGCTTCCGTGACATTAGAAAATGTTTGTACTTGGTTGCTGCAGCAACAAGAAAAATTCTTTGATTTTTTATTGTTTAGCATTAAAATGATAATAAAGAAAATTGATATGGGATATTTGCTAAGCGCCAAATGTATCTAAAATTCAATAAAGCACAATAAAAGAATATGTAGAACCCTTTTTTTAAATATTATTTCATCCAGAAGTTATTAATACATTTAAAAATCGACCATAAATACGGCAAATATGCAGAACGAAAATGCGTGCGCAAAGAGTTTCCGTGCGCAAAGTTAAACTTTGCGCACTCATTTGCGTGAGCAAAGTAAGTACTTTGCGCACGCAAGTAGAAAAAATATTTTTTGTTGTTAACCCTAAATCAATTATTTAAACTACTGATAATTTTAGGATTATTCCTTATATTACCAGAATGAGTTCAACAACTACAGTGAACCAAAATATGCACCCTCCATATCCGATCCCAAGAAACCCGGGGCATTGCCTACCATCAACTACCTCAACGAAAGAAAATGTCCGATATACATTCACCATGTGAGAAACGATTCCAGTGTTTTTAACAACTACAATCAAAAATTGGTAACTCCGAGAAAACATTTTGATAGTCCCAAGGTTACTCCTCAAAATGCGTCCAAATTTGTACTTGATAAGCTCGAGGAAACCTACTGGGCCACTTGGAAGCCGAAAAAAGCAAGTTCCCCAAAAACAAGTCCCAGAAAAGTTCCGGATTTTGGTTTTTCTGATGCTAAGCCATTGTTTAGGGTGCACAATAAAGGTATTTTTTAGATCTTAAAGAAAATATTAAATCATTTTAATATTTGATATACTTAACTTACGCATTGACTTCTAATTAATGTATACCGGGTTTTCCACTAAGAGAGGTAGTCGGCTATATCTCAGAAACTACTAATAGTATAACTTTCGGGAAAAAAATTTTTAGATAAAAGCGACCAAGGGAAATTGCTGGAAATTATTTTCAAGTCTGTGGGATAGCCGCTAGGGGGCGTAAGGGTAGCGTCAAAACATAAAAATATACTTTTTTCAAAAAAATATCAAATAAAGTGTATCAATAAGTAATACTATTTTAATCTTTAATATTTTCTAAATAAAGAAGCTTCAGGTGTAATTTTTGTCGGTTCTAAAATAAAGTGGTGGGGGAAGGTTAAAATTTAATTTAGAAATGTGCTAATAACTCCGGTTTGCTTTAACCGAATTTAGTGAACTTGGTCTCGTTTAGAAGAGCATTTTAAGCATTATTTTCAGGTGTATAAACTATTGCTACATTCATCTTACAAACGCCGCGAGAGGGCGTCAAGGTAAAAACTAACTTATTTTACGATTTTTTTGAAAAATTTAAATACAATGATATATACCTTTTAACATATTTGGATAGAGAAAAAAAAAATCCAACAAAACGGCGTAAACCGCAATTTAATATCTCTTTTCAAACCGAATATATTAGCAAAAATATAAATACGACATAGAGACGTAACGCATTTAACGACACAATGTTTTCTACTAGGTCGATTTCTTTAGGTTAAAATTAAATTTAAAAATTTTTACAAAATCTAATGACATACTGCATGATTTTTACTTATTTTAACCCATTTAACGATAGTACTTAAAAACCCAATTATAATGAAATTATGAGTGGTACCAATCTATAACTGTAATAAATTAAAATCGATTGTCCTTATCAAGTTAGCTTTGAAAACAAAAGGATGCTAAAATATCAAAAATCCAACAATTTTTATTTCAAAATATTATTTTTAGTGTTACTACTATTGTGTTCTTTAAAAATGCATTGGTTGCTTGAAGAAACAGTTGATATTATTGCTATTTATTTTGAGTGTCTGCAAAATGCGACAATAGCTGCAAGACTGTATGCATTGAGATATTCTCAGAGACGCTGGTACGGAAGCAGTAGGCATGAGCTAAACAGCGATATTTGCATAACGCCGTTATCGGCGATCGCGATTTTTAAATAACGGCGATTTAAAAGCGTTATCGCGATCGCGACTTTTCGCGACTACTCCTAACTAGTGCTTTCAGTATTTGCGGCTATTACCGCTCTCGAGTGATTTATTTTGTTACTGCATATTAATTTTGCCTGCCTGCCTTCTATTGTAATGATCATAAACTGTAAAACTCGAGCTGTTGACTAGGAAAATTAGTTTTTTTATGAAACAAACAAAGTAAAATTCTTCTGCAAATACACCTCCCTTGTTAACTATATGGAATAACTAAGTGAAATATTATAGAAAACTATAATTCTATTTCATAGATCAGTGAGGGGTGTGAAGATGGAGTAAAGAACTCTTGGAATAAAATACGTTGCATTTCGCTTTATTTCACTCAACGCGATGGAAAGCGATAAGCTGTGTTGCATGTTAGTTGACGCAATTTCGCATATTCTAAAAAAATCGCTGTTTCTGTCAATCGCGGTTATTTGCGATTTTAGTCAACGTTTGCTATCAGCGATTTTTCAATAACGGCGATTAAATCACCGGTAATGATATATCGCTCATCCCTAGGCAGCAGAATGTTCACTTGTTTAGCAAATCGCTTTCGTACTACGGGAAGTGTTCTTCCCCCCTTACACCGCAGACGCCGTAGAACTAAAAAAAATGTCATCAACGTTTTAGCTTATGTAGAGTTTAATCCTCAAGCAACAAAGGCATTTTTAAAGAACACAATAGCACAACATTGAAATTAATATTTTGAAATAAAAATTGTTAAATTTTTGACATTTCAGCATCCTTTTGTTTTCAAAGCTAACTTGATAAGGACCACGCTCGATGGATTATTACAGTTATAGGTTGGTAATTATTTAATGTTAACTATCGTTAAATGGGTTAAAATAAGTAAAAATCATGCAGTATGTCATTAGATTTTGTAAAAATTTATAAATTTAATTTTTACCTAAAGAAATCGACCTAGTAGAAAACATTGTGTCGTTAAATGCGTTACGTCTCTATGTCGCATTTATATTTTTGCTAATATATTCGGTTTGAAAAGAGATATTAAATTGCGGTTTTCGCCGTTTTGTTGGGATTTTTTTTCTCTACCTAAATATGTTAAAAGGTATATATCATTGTATTTAAATTTTTCAAAAAATTTCGTAAAATAGGTTAGTTTTTACCTTGACGCCCTCTAGCGGCGTTTGTAAGATGAATGTAGCAATAGTTTATACACCTAAGAATAATGCTTCAAATTCTCTATTAAACGAGACCAAGTTCACGAAATTCGGTTAAAGCAAACCGGAGTTATTAGCACGTTTCTAAATTAAACTTTAACCTTCCCCCACCACTTTATTTTAGAACTAACAAAAATTACACCTGAAACTTCTTTGTTTAGACAACATTAAAGATTAAAATGGTACCACTTATTGACACACTTTATTTGATATTTTTTTGAGAAATGTATATTTTTATGATTTGACGTTACCCTTACGCCCCCTAGCGGCCATCCCATACACTTGAAAATAATTTCCAGCAATTTCCCTTGGTCGCTTTTATCAAAAATTTTTTTCCTGAAAGTTATACTATTAGTAGTTTCTGAGATATAGCCGACTACCTCTCTTAGTGGAACACCCGGTACAGTGACGGCCATTAAATCTTGGGCAAATTTTTTTTAAATGTTTGACTTTTCTGCCAATTTTTGTAAATCGCTCTTTTTTACCTTATTTTACTTTTAATTACTACAAATAAAGCAAAAGGTAAAAGAAAATATTTATATTTTATAAAAACTAACAAATTAATAAATTAATTAGCAAATAAATAAATTCAAACAAACTTAAATATCCTTCCAAAGAAATTAAATATTTTATTGCGGACCCGTTTTTTTCTAAAAGACAGAGTTTAGCCTTCCAGGCATTAAATGGACCAAAGCCCAGGCGTAGTCCGGATTTCCTCGTAACTCATTCCACGCCTCTAAAATTTTATCCTTAAGTTCGTTTACATTTTGTATCCTTAACTCATTTGCTCAATTTATTTTTTTAACTAATAAGCCCCAAACATTTTCGATAACATTTAAATCCGGACTACGTGCGGGCCATAGAGCAGCGTCTGCCATCCAATCATCGACTTGCCGGGCCGTATGAACGGGACACTTATCTTGCTGAAAGATAAAATTTCTGTCCGGAAATCGATCCAGTACAGAAGGAAGCATGATATTCTGTAGTAGATCTATATATACCTCCGCATTGAACCTTCCTTCGATAATAGTTATTTTAATAACAAGTGCGCAAGTGATACTTTTCCGCACGCATCTGCAGATGCGAAGCGGAGTTCGGGCAAGCAGTCAAGTGCGGAAACGTCACTTTGCGCAAGCGTTAGGAACAAAATTTTTCTTACGAGCGTCAGATAATACCAATATTAAAGCAATGATTATTTTTTAAAATATGTTTATTCTGAAAGAACTACTACAACATATTTATAAATGGGAATTATTTGTTGATAACATTTACAAAAAAAAAACAGTTATTAGCATATTGTAAATTAATTGCAGAACCTGTTATTTCATTTAGCGGTTGGCTCATGGATGCGCTTATTGTACGGCTTGATGAAGGGTGACTTAGCTCAGGAGGGGAGTTGTTCATGGTCAATATTTTATTCGACATATCCTTTTTCTGATTTGTGGATTCATCAATGTAGCTCTCAGCTACAGCCGTTGATTTCCAGCACCCAAGTCGCTTGACATTGGTAATTCCTTCTCCAGAATCCGCTAACATAGTCGCAGAGGATCGACGAAAACTATGTCCAGTGTACTCTTCTGGATTTTTTAATTTTAAGTATGCAGCAATTTCTGAAGGCATTTTACCTATTGAATTTATTCCCACACATTGCGTACTGCATGCTCCTTGTTTATACTGGACAAAAAAACGTCTGTGTGGGGTATGTGGTTTTCGCAAATTTGCATATTTACGGTACAATTGCAGATAAAGTCCGTTATTTGTTTCATCGGACACTACAAAGATTCTGGAATTGTTATTTCTACTGTCAGGAATTTTCACCACTATCAAATTTTCATTATCCTGTTTGTCATCAATCATTATTTTTGTAAGTTCATCTCTCCTACAAACACCGGCTAATCCAAAAATTGTAGCAACTTTTATTAGAAGGTAAATATTATCAGGTGCTTCTTTCATGAATCTTGAAACTTCTTCTTTGCTGAAAGTTTTTGATTTTTTTGGCCGGTATCTCACGTTTTGGTGTTTAAGTAGTGATGTTAGCTTGAAATATGAACTTAAATCAAGGTTCCTTTTCACTTTGAGGACACATTTTAACATAGAGTACTTACTCCATAAAGTATTAGGTTTATATGTTTTTTGCAAATCCGCAAAATAGGCCAAGAACACTTCTTCTTTAATACTTTTTGTCCCCTTGCTGGAGCACCAGTTTTCAAAATGACTATATTGATTCTCATATTTTTCACGAGATTTTGCTGGTAATAAATTCAAACTTACGGTATTTGCTGCATCCAGGATAGAATCTGGTAGCTCCTCATCGGAACTACTCATTTTAAATAATTATTTTTGTCGGATTTTTATTTAATTAAAAAAAGATACTATGACGCCTTTTCATTAAAATGCTTGTTTGTATTGAAATTCATTTGTGCAATTGCTTGTTCATATGGAAACGAAGAAAAAATCTGACATGTGTTAAAATCAGCAAGATTACATATTGTTGCTTGACTTGTCATAATCATTTGTTATTATTATACAGGGTAATTAAAAAAATGTTTTTTTTGTGTTTTAGTTGAAATATTGAAAATTACGAAGTAACAAACAAAAAAGAGAATAAACTAAAACTTGCAATGGCTTCGTATATTGCATGAAATAGCCTACAATTACTAAAATACATATAAATCTTGCTTACCTGTAAGATTTTAGAGTAGTTTTACTTTTCCGCACGGCATGCAGAAAAGTTCACTTTCCGCACGCCGTGCGGAAAAGTGCAACTTTGCGCACTCAAATGCGTGCGGAAAAGTGAACTTTTCCCCACGCGCGTAGGAAAAATAACATACACCAAGTCCTTGTGCACTTAGCTACCCCCAAACATTCACCGAAAATCGCCCACTACTTTTGTCCTTTTGGGTATATTTTTCATCAAATCATGTTCCTTAAGGCCTGTATACCTTAAGTATCCCATTGTAGCACGACTGAAACACTTTTTCATCGGTGAACATTATATTTTCCCAAAAAGTCGGAGGTTTCAAGTAAATTTGTAGAGCAAATCCAATGCGTTGTTCTTTATTTGCATTTGTTAAAAACGGTTTTAAGGCTGCCGGGTGGCAGCGTAATTCGGATATTTGCCTTATTCTTCGCCGTGCCGTTCTAACAAATGCTGGGAAATTGCTTTCCGTGTTTGCTGTAACTACAGATTTAAATGATTGGTTTCTTAAAAAATTAACTAAATTATTGTCATGTTCTTGCTTCGATAGTTTGGGGCGACCACTTCCAGCTCTTCAGGAAACAAACTCCTGCCATTTTTTTTTTAACAAAATGATTGGGATGTTAAGCTCTTTCGCCAGCTCCCTTTTTAGCCAACCTCTCTGCTCAATATAATAAATAATTAATACTTTTTGATCCAAAGTTAAGTTTGGCATTTTAAAAAATATTTTTAGACACTGACAACGGACACCTGTTTCTTTATTAAGTTTTTCAACAGATATTTATATTCAGAAAAGAATTGCCCAAGATTTAATGGCCGTTACTGTACCTAAAAATTATAAGTCTTCCAAAGGATTTAAAGGAATGGGTTCTATACCTTATCTTCTCTTTTGCAGGTTCCAAAAAAACTTCAAATAGACCCCATGGGGACGTAAATGATAATATTATAAAATACTTTAAAGCAAATCATTTCGAATCAAGTAGCACGACAGCTTCACTGAATCAAGAAGAAGGGTTTAAGAAAACTCTTGGAAGTAGTACTTCGCCTTCTGTAGTTCAGGAAGAAAGTGTACATAAAAAGAGTAGTACAACTACAGTCTCAATCGTTCAAGAAGCAATTAAGGGCAAAAATTCTTCTCAAGGAGTAACAAGATCCCGCAGGCTTGGGAAATTAATTGAAAGAGAATCAGTTTCTCAAGAAATCCAAACAGAAGTACATTGTCCAATAATTTTGGACCAAAATGATATGGCAGAAAGACAACACATGAATGTTATTTTTGAAAAGGAAGAGGAAACGCATGAAAAAAATTCGGAAACAGTTGAAGAGGTAAATGAAGAATATTCAGGAGGAAGAAATAAAGAAAAAGACAATAAACGCGAGGAAAAAAGTACTAAAAAGGAAGAAAAAGGTAAAAAACATTCGAAAACCAAAAGCCTAAGAAAGAGAGCAAGAAACATTATAAGGAGATGCCAACCTTAACAGAAACAGAAACTGAACATAATTCAGACAGCCTAAACACATTCGTTGAACACAAAGATTCCATTGAGATCACCAAGCAAAAACAGGAAAAGTCAGAACCAAGGGAGCATTACCAACAGCCCAAATGTATACGTTTGTATAGGAAATCTGGAGGAACTTCTGGATATATCAAAGGAGGTACATACCCCCTTAAATCTTGTTTGAAAAAAGACAGTTTTCCAAAGGGAAATTTTAAATTGGGAGCACCTGGAAGCCCACTATTTATTACTAATAGTTCTTTTTCGAATAGAAGAAAGAAATAAAAATAATTTTGGGAGTTTGTTTAAGGCTTTTTTTATACTTGCATAGTTTTACGCACACACTAACTTTAAATTTAACCCTAAATCGATATCCACGGCCTAATTTATTAAAATGATTTTCTTAACTTTCTTGTACCAATAACAGTTGTACAGAATTTACAAAGTAACTGAAGAATCGTCGGCAAAAACGATGAAAGTCCATTTTTGGGTCAAATAAATTAATCAATAGAAAATGTAGGTCTCGGTAAATCGCGGGCGAACTCTGTTATTCAATATATAATTTAAGATAGTACCCTCCACTCTAGTATTCAAGTTCTTAAGCCATCGTGTAATCCTGATTTCGAAAACAAGCGCAGGTCAATGCAGATATCTCTCATGCTCTTTAATGCCTCGAAAACACAATCATGTTCCCTGTCGCGAAAAAAGTCTGCAAATGCTCATCCCTTACATATGAGCGGCCAAGTTCTGCAGAACAAAGAGTCGTTTAATCTTGTCGGCGTTACTTTTGAGAATAACCTTAACTGGCACAAACACATTTTATCCTTAGCTTCAGCAGCTTCAAAAAAGATTGGATTTCTCTTCCGAGCCAGAAAATATTTCTCTTCTTCCAATTTGTACACTCTGTATGTATCCCAAATCAGACCCTTTTTAGAATATTGTTCTCATGTTTGGGGAATGGCGTCCCCTACAACACTTAGCATTCTGGACTCCATTCAAAGAAGAGCCGTTCGTCTTATTAATGATCCAACGCTCACAGAAAGGCTTCCTCTTCTTGCCCACCGTCGAGCTGTAGGGGATCTGTCGCTCCTCTATAGGTATTTTCACGGCTTCTGCTCAGAGGAGTTGGCCAGTATAATTCCTTCTCTGGCAGCTCCCAACAGAGCAACACGTAGTGCAACTTTTATGCATCCTTTTACAGTTCAGTTGGAGAGGCCCCGAACTTCCCGCTTTCTTCGTTCCTTCATCCCTAGAGTGTCAAGACTATGGAACCTGCTGCCCGCAGAAGTTTTTCCTTCTCCTCCCAATCTCCAAAAATTTAAGTCCCGTGTGAACAAACTCCCTTTCACCACACTGAAGACACCCACGGTACGTTAGTACTTAGGCATCGGCCTTTGTGGACTGTCCAAGATAAAAAAAAATGAGATAAAAATAGATAAAAAATAAGTTAAAAAGATTATTTTTTTCTATCACTAATTATTGGTACTCTTTATTATTTTCTTTAAGTGGCTCGTTGAATTTTAGTAACGGACATAGGCGTGCGGACAGTGGGTGCCGTTATCTTTTAAAATTATTAGAAACAAAAATATTGTAACAAATACTATTGTAAAATAAATCTTAATTATTAACTTTATTACATTAAAATCAGAATAGAAAACAATTGAACTAAAATTGGTAAATATTTAAAGTATACTTGAGGAAAGTTTTAATGTAAGTTAATTTTCAAAAAGACGTTTTTTACAAAATTTGAATACAAATGTTTTTTTTTAATAATAATTTTAAGTAATAATTATTCAAATAATTTTAGTAAAAGTATTTAATTTTCCGTAGATATCTCACTCGTTTCAAAGCACGAGCATAGTACCGACTCGCTCATACGGCTGAATGTTTTTGGTGTCTGGGGGATGTTTGGCCCTTACAATTGGTCTGGCTAAATAAATATATGTTCATAATAGTCCCTTGAATAACATGTATAAAAACCAAACATTAGAATAAGGGTAAAATTACAAAATTTTTTTGGGAGCTTTAAACCGTCTGGCGGAAGTTATGGCCGACGCGACGTCTGGCAATGTTCAGTATTATTTTATAATAATATTTTATAAAATATGTATAAAAATTAACCATTAGAAAATAAGTTAAGTTAACCTTATTTCTATCTACCTTTCTCACCTGGTATCTGTGATTTGGCCGTCTAACCAACTTAGCAGGTATGCTGATATTCAATACATATATAAGCACTACTTAAGCCCCCACATTTTGTCCTTTAGAAAATAAGTTATGTCTGAGGGCACTAGGCGGTTACTCTAACTCGTGACAAAATCTACTGCGTTCAGCATAGGCAGAGAGAATGTCCACCCTCTTATAAGCAAATCGTTAAGACTTACTTCCGTAATTTCACATAAATTTTTCTAAGGTTGTAATTTACAGCAAAAAAAGACACAAATAAGATTATAAAATATTTTTATTGAGTCAAATAGTGATTGTAAAAATTAATTGTTATTAAAATTAATATAATATTTTTTATCATTGCAACTTATAGTAATTGTGCGACCACTTTAGGCATATAGAAATATTTTTATAGCGGATATTTTGTTTAGACCTTGAGAAATATACAGCGTGTCTCACCTTTCTTTAGGATGGGTAAATGTCTTGAATAAATCATAAATCAACTGTATTATACCAAAATAGTTATTAATACTTGATAAAAAAGGGGAACCAACTGTATAAATTAAAAAAGGTAACTTGGAAAAAGCGACGGTGTCTTACTTTTTCCAGATTACCTGTATTTTTTTAGGATGAATATATCAGTTCCTTGAAAACGACTCATATTTTGTTTCAGAACTTTACTAGAGATTACCATTTTTTATTTTTAAGCAAAATGGTTTATTTCAAATAAAATAATCCATTTTCCAAATAAAATGGTTTCTTTAAATAAAATAACTTTATTATATTATTTAAACACAAAATGGCTAATTCAAATTTTTCGAGGAAAGTCAAAAATATGGCGCTGTTTAGTCCATGTTGAATAACTTTGTACATAAATAAAACTGATGTACTTATCCAGACCTAAGTTTGTCAAGGAAACGATATATTCCTTAAATCATCTTAAGTAAAAATGTCAATAATTTTTGGATTTTACAATATTTCAGTGTACGGTGACATTTTCAAATTTTAAATTATAGATATCACAAATAAAAATTTGAAATCGCCACCTGATTATATATCACCGATTTCTATATGACTACTTGTTTATATCACAAATGTTAAAATATTTTCTTATAAGACGCACTCAAAGTGCCAAAAATACTTAACAAATATATATCACTGATTCCTAAATAATAAGAAAACAGTATTTCCCATTCTCAAAGATGTACAGGGTTCACCAAAAATTGTAATAATAGTTTAAGTTACTTTTGGATCACCCTGTAGAGTTATTTATATTTTTCTCTTTTGTGGACTATTTTTGTTTTTGAGGATAAAGAAAAAATACTGTAAATCAGTGTTATTTTATGGATTTTCTGGTAAATTTTGGATTTAAAAATGGGAAAATACTTTGATTTGAACTAAGGGTAACAGAGATAAGTATAATAATTCATAAAAATGTGATTTTTATATTTTTTTTACAAAACGCTGCATTACTTCGTAAATGTATCTTTTTTTAGAAAACCATTTTTCTTCTTAGCTTTTCTGCACACGTTTTTAATTAATTTTGTACTAAGAGCTGTTTTCAACCCAAAATATATTCGAAAAGTCAGTATTTTTTTTACCGTTTTATAAACCTATTTACATAACAGAAAATATATGGAAAAAAACGTGACACCAGTGGCGTAGGTCTTTACGTAGTCCACGAACAAAACACAATTAAAAAAAAACAATTATCAAAAAGTGTCGGCGTTAATATTCTACCATGGTCCATTTTTGTAATGGGCTATTGTAGATCATACAGGGTGTTGAAAATGTAAAAAACCACTTGGATATGAAAAAAAAACATACTAACAGAGTAAATAAAGTGACGTTTTTTTTTTGAAAACGGTGTTTCTTTCATATTCGGGAGATTTGCCACATTTTTCCGAAGACCCTGTATACTGCCAGCATTATGGAAACCTTTTTTAATAAATTATTATTAAAAAAAAATAAGTGTATAAAGGTGTATTTACAGTTTTAAAGATTTCTTCCGTGTAGTTTTTCTTGCTGTGATTTTTTTTGCGTTTTAAAAATTACTTCAAGTTTTTTACAAAATTTTGTTATTTTGTCAAATCTGTCGCTAAAACAAACTGCTGCAATAAATTTTAAACAAAATAATTTGAACAAAACTTCACGCATGAAAAAATACAGCAAAAAAATCATAAAAGAAATTTTTTAACTTTCAAATTGATAGTAAAATAGATGAAAGTTTGTATTAAGAGCACTAGTTATTTACCTAAAAATGGAGGCAAAAAATTTTGAAGAAGAATTTATTTTTTAATTTTTCTTTCTACTCTTTCTTTCTCATTAATTGAATTACTTTAATTTAATTACTTTTCGGAAAAGGTAATTGTATTTGAATTATCAGTTAATTGGATAATGTAATCGAAATTGGTAATTGATTTTTACGAATTCCAAGTAATTCAATTATTTAGAAAGTAATTAAATTACTTATAAAGCAATTGAATTACTTAAAAAGTAATTGAATTTCTTATAAAGTAATTTATACTTATAAAGTAATTGAATTACTTATAAATTAATTAAATTACCTAATAAATAATTGAATTACTACAAAAATTTCAATTACCTCTCTTTATGAAAAAAATGCCTGAATTTTGGCCAGCCAGAGAGAGCAAATTTTTATTTTAGAGTCATTTAATGTTAAACTTGCCGAGAAAGCAGTTTGAACTATTTTATTTGTTTAGTGTATCGTGTTTGATATATGTGGTAATTTAAATAGAGTAATTGCTAAAACATTAAATTACTTTGAGTTTTAATTGATAATTGAATTACTTTTAACAAACATGCTAGTAATTGGTAATCGTAATTTACTACTATTTAGAAGAGTAATTGGTAATTGTAATTGAATTACTTTTAAAAGTAATTGCGACAGCTCTGTAAATAAATAAAAAAAGGTTTCCAAAAGTTTTAAATAATATGCCTTACTTTTTGTTGTATAACGAGTGGTTATCTGTCTTAAATCGTTTAATTTTGCCACTGTATGCCCTTTTTAATATGATACAAATCAAAAACAAAATAACTTTTATACGTAAAATAGGTTACTTCTACATTTCCAATATTTTTATTCTATTTTAGTCCCTTACCTTTACTTTTACAATTCTTTTCATTCCTCAAATCTCACTTTAATTATTTCCTTGCACTTTTTCTCACACCGTATCACTTATTTTTAAATCAGTTCAATTGGTTAATAAGTCCACTGTACATATCATATCCATGTCTACATTTAATTTTAACAGATTCTAGTGTTTTCTGTAAGAAGTACAAATGACAGTTTATTCATTATTATGCCCAACACAGAAACAGGTAATCTAGGCGATGCAATACTCGTAATTTTGGTGTCATCCTTTTAAAAATTTTACATTATCTTGAAACCTATGCATTTTTAGCAAAAATATGTATAAAGCTTTTTAGAACAAAATAAAATTTTCTATCGAAAGGACACCGTCTTAAGTTGAAAAAAAATGTTTGCAAAATAAATGCAAAAAACAAATTTAAAAAAAGTATTTTGATTAAGAAAGACAAATGATTTTTTGCATTTTACAACTTTTTATTAATATTTGTAGATTTTATAACAGATTATTTTTATTAATATTTTTTTATTATTAAGTCTCTTTATCCAGAAAAAGTTGTTGCAAAACGTTGTTTGAATAATAAAACATAGATTAATAATAATTATTTCGGTGTTAGGCACAATAATTAAAGAATCCCCTCCTTACATTTTGAAAATGTGACAGGCGAATATCTTTTCCATTTTAAAAACTGCTCAGTATTTTTTTGTATGTATTTTTCTAGGAATCCAAAATACCTAGAAAATTGCTAGTACCATTTAGCCCAGTAACTAAAGACCTGAAAGTACCCAAAGCTGTAAATAAATCTGTACATTTTTCATTTGTGACGCAATTCTTAGGTCTTCGCGAATGCTTTCGAGCGAGAAAAAGTTTATCACGGTTCCGACGTGGAAACCCGCTGAAAATGGCCCCTCAAAGTCCTAAAAATAAGCTTTCCGCGAATATCTGCCAAAATATTCGAATAAGATAAAATTTTTGTTTAGACAAAAAATGAAGATCAAATCGACATCTACTAAAATGGTCCTTACCATATTTTTCGCAAAGACGGCCGTCAAAAAATCCACAACATTCCACACTGGATAGATGTGGTAGTCAGAGCCGTCAAAGTATTCTTAAATAGTACTTCAAGTACAAGTACCAAGTATTCATTAAAATGTACTTGCATTTTCAAGTAAATTGAAAAAGTACTTGAAGTACCACCCAAGTATCTTACTTGAAGTAAATCCAAGTACTTGAAGTAAATCAAAGTACTTAAAGTAAAACAAAGTACTTGAAGTAAAACAAAGTACTTGAAGTAAAACAAATTACTTGAAGTACACCAAAGTACTTGAAGTAAACCAAAGTACTTGAAGTACATAAAAGTACTTGAAGTAATTAAAAGTACTTCAAGTAAAACAAATTATACTTGAGTAGTATTTTTTGTAAGGAAGTTAGAGGGTTTATTCCTCAAAACGGGGTTTTCCAACAACTCCTAAAAGCTTTAAGGACTGAGCGCTACGTCATTGGAAAGTAGGCCAGTCGGTAAAAAATATAGTTAGGAAAACAAGTAGGGTTGCTAAGTGTCCCATTTTAAGTAGGGATCTTATGCATCCGATGTCCGAAATAATGTAAAATTTCGTATGTAAATTTATGGCAACAGGCCTACCATATTCCGTACTCGGGTGAGCGCTTGGGCCTTAAACTATTATAGGAAATATTGGTTTTTCCCAAAATGGGTTTTTTCTCTATCATCTGCCAAAAGCGAGTGTTTTCATATGGGTGCCTACAGCAGGTTGGCACCCAAAACCTATTCTTGGGATACCTTCTACTATTAGGTATCTTTCTTTTTTGTTTTCACCAGACCAGAGCACTTATAATTTTTACGTTGACACAAGACCAAAAAGTCTAATTCTCAGTAATAGTTACATTTACTTCAAGTACTTTCTATTTACTTGAAGTATTGTTTTTACTATTAGAACTTTTTATTTACTTTAAGTACTTTCTTTAATTAAAGTATATTTTTTTACTTCAAGTACTTAAATAAATACTTCAAGTAATTTATTTGGTCACATCAAGTAAAAATCCAAGTATCTTCATAAAAACTAATCAAGTACAAGTACAAGTACCTCGTAATAAAAAGTACTTGAAGTAAAATACTTGAAGTACAAAAAAGTACTTCAAGTAAAATTTTACTTGAAGTACTTCAAGTTTTGACAGCTCTGGTGGTAGTAGTAGTTTCTTACTAAAACATGCAGATGGACAAAACAATTTTGTATCAAAACGCAAGAAAAATGGTGAAGGAAATTTTCTGGGATCATTGAACACTTGCTAAGGTCTCATAAATGTTAATAACAAACCATTATTTTCAAAAATATCAATAAATTGATGAAATACTCAAAATATTGTAAAAAAAAACTTTGACTGCTTTTTTTAATATTCTAGAAAATCAGAATGGACCCAAACTCATATGCAATGATAGGAACGGGTTTTCCCATTCCGATGAACTTTAAATGATAAAAAAATGTACATTATTGCCCGAATAATGGAACTTGTCCAGCCGCTTATAAGTGAGGGGACATTTGAGTCCCGTTATCTCGAAAACTATCGATTTTCGAAAAAAATTATAAGAACCATTTTTGTAGATTACAAGGCGATCTTCATTTTTTGTCTAAACAAAAAATCTCCAATTCGCATATTTTGGCAGATATTAGCGGGAAACCTATTTTTCGGGCCTTGAGGGGCCATTTTCAGCCCTTTCTCACCTGTTAATGTGGATAAACTTTTTTTCGCTCAAAAGCATCCCCGAAGACCCAAGAATTGCGCCACAAGGAAAAACTGTACAAAAGTATGTACAGCTTTTTCCCTTCATTTACTGGATTCATTCTTTAAAAAATATTTCTTAAACAACTATTATTTTTATAAATGTGAGCCCAATAAAATATTTGTTTTACTATAAATTTTAATGCAGATAACAGTAAAATTTGTTTGTTATGCATGTAGAAGTGAATATTCTCACTTCTTATCTCCCTAAAGCATGGATTACTAGGGTAAATTTTTGCGAGTAGACAAATTTTCTTTAAAAAATTTATATACGATGAAAAATTTCCGGTTTCTAATTCAAGATTGTATGAGACGGAGCGCCTTTTTAGAAGACCTAGTCCGACCCTGTAAATATTTTTGGTTTCCATGGGAACCAAACAAAAAAACGAGTCTTTGATTGGCTTTAACAATATACGTGTGAAATTTTCAACAAAAATACCTGTTTAAGTTTTAAATGTGATGTCGAAAATGTTGTAATATTTCATTGGGCAACCAAAAATATGTGTCTTATAATGTTTGATTTACAACCCCGTTCAGAATGGGCAGTTTTTCGTTAAACGGCAGTTTTTATTAATAAAAATCCAATATTTTACAAAATGAAGCAAAAAATTCTCCTGTTTTATAAAAACGACTTATAAATTATAAGTTACTTAATATCGAGATCATAGCAACATTATCCCTTGAGTTGAAAACTAATCCTACGTGATCATACAAAAATCATGTACTAAATGTTAAGACTGGAATAAAGGAAAATTGGATAAAATTTCGTTTCTAGAATCCGCTGACACTTTCACACACAAAATATTTTATGAATTCGAAATATCTCCAAGGTTAAAAAAAACAGTTGTATTATTTTTATGCCTTTGAGATGGCTCACTTGAAAACAACAAAATAATTATCAAGTAAAAATATAATAAAATATGCAAAAATTTTTATTATAAAACCCATACCAGATGTTAGAGAGCAGTGTGAGAATTATTCGAATTTATAAAACATTAAGTCACCACAAATTGTGGTTATCTTACTATCTTTGTCTTACTTTCCTTTATCCAAGTCTTAACTCTAGTACCTCCGCATAACCATCAATACATCTTTTTAAAACTTATCAACAAAATTACCCTATTTTTAAAGAAGGTATCATTTAAAAATAGTGCTTTACTTTGTTTCGCTTTAAATTAACAACAATATCAAGGCAAAATACAACCCATAAGAAGATTTACATTTTGGCAGGATTTTCTACGCAAAGTTCTTGCTGCAGTTTTTCGATCTGCGCACGCGCACCTTTTGATTTCTTAAAATTACTGCAATTTTGCATCTATGTAAGAGAAATATGATAGGCGCAATTTTTCTTGCAGCTCCCCATATTTTAGCAATTTTTGAGGAATAACTAAGGCTTCCACCTCTCTATATAATGATTAAGGCCTCAGCAAGGGCAGAGGCACTAAGACTGGAGTGCGGAGGATGAGGGGAGCACTGTGACATCATGGGCCAAGTAAGAACTATGGCTTTTTCGATGAAGCAGGAAAGCATCCCCCAGTGAACATGGCATCGGCAGATGACTGGGCTCACAAACGCTGTGGGACATCAAGCGAAGGAACAGTTATCTATACAGATGGCTTGAGGAAAGGAGACCGCACAGGCTTCGGTTTCGATGTAGAAAGAACGAACTACAGGTTCTATGGACCAACCGTATTTCGGGCTAAAGTTATGGCAATAGCCAAAGCCATAGAATACTGCCTTAATAGAAAATACAGGGGAAAGATAACCATATGTACTGACAGTAAGGCAGCGATAGGGGCGCCAACAAATACAGTGCACAGATCATCAAGAAGAATAAACTAACAAAAACTGCCAGAGTCACCCTGCAATGGGTCTCTGGACACAAAGGGATCCCGGAATTGAAATGGCTGACAAACTCGCAATTTGGGAGGACAATGGACCTGAATATACCGTGGGAATCTTTTTTAACACGAATGTGACAGAAATAGCAGCATGGAAAGAGAAACGGTTCGATAAGAACTGGAAAAAGACAAAAGCCTGACAATCAAAGGCTATTATTGGGGAAGACCTATAGAAGAACCTACCGATGAGCATAAAGGACTTCAATAGGGTGCAAATGAGAAACCTGACAACATACTGACAGGTCATTGTAGAAACAGACACTATCTCAACAAGATAGGAAAAAGTGAGACAAGTACACACTTGGGCACATCAGAGGGAAATGTCTAGGAACGGCATGGCTGGACCCAAATGATATAAGATTCCTACCACTAACAGGACTTGCATCACCAGGAAGGAAATTGGGGCTTTAGTAAGCAAAATGATAGCGTCATTTCAGTGTAAAAGGAATGCAAACATAAGGAACAGTACAGGGGACGGTACGGGGTGACGGAAGCTGTGTATGCTTAAGGGTTGGTGTAGAGCATAATAGGCTTAAGCCTCAGTGCTCATAGCCCCAGGTAAGGCACTTACCATGCTACAATAGATAGATAGATAGATAGATAGAGGGAACCAACTTCAAAATATTTTGACAGAATAAAATTGACTAAAAACCCAAAAGGGCTTCAAGCATTGCTAACCAGAACTGAAAAATGTGTTTGTGAATAAATTTTATACTTAAGAATTTTACAAATAAATTTATAATTTCTTCACAAATTTTAGTCAGTTGGTAAACCTTATTACCGAAACAAATTGCAGTAATAAATTTTAAACTGTAAAAGTTTTAAATAAATGGCATGAAAGAAAAACAGCAACAAGAATTTCTTTACGCAAGAAATCATTTTAAAACACATATAATCTGACATACGTATATAAACATATTTTTAGTAAATATAGGTAAAAATTATTTCAAAAAAGAACTTTTACATAAAAAAAATTGATGTTTTAACAAAGAAAAACAATACTAATTAATTTTAAAATAACGCACTATTTCCAATTTTTTCTCAATATTATTACTTGTGAAAATTTTTTTTTGTTGATAAGTTTTATAGCTACACTAATAAAATACAACAGTATTATCTCTGACTTATCAAAAAAAAGTCCAGTCTTATCAAAAATCCATGCAGTGTCGTAGTTTATTAGAGTGACATCATAATCACAAGAAACTTTTAAAAACAACGCGTGGTATATCTAATATTTACATTTTGGGATGCCAAGGCCAAAAAACAAAATGCATTGTCTTAATCTCAGTTTAAAAAACAATATATAGACTAGGCGTCCTATTCATGAGACGTCCTATCAACCACCGACAACACAGTGAGGACACAGTTGCGTAAATTGGTTCATATTATTGTTAAAAAAGTTTATTTATTAATATTAGGATTTGTATATTGCTGTTTAATCTGATGTCTGAATGGCTATAGAAGGTAAGAGGAGCCCACCTTATGGCAATACTAAGTGTTGTCTGATGCCATACTTTTACTGTTTTGTTATTTAAGCGTGATCTGTGTTGTTTACAGTCACTTGAAAATTCTGACTCAGCACTTAACTGTTTTTTTCCAAAAAAAACAGTCATGTGAAACCAGTGCCTTTAGAGAAACGTAGAACGGTAATTTTTGAATGGTACACAACCATTTGTTTGCCCGAAGTCTTTGGTAAAAATTGGTTTATACTCTTTGATTCAATAAGATATAAGGGTCATACTCAATTTCACAATGCATTTTATTTTTGGCTACAAAGATTCCATCCTTTCAGTTTAAAATGTTACATATATATTGTGTTTGTTTATAATAAAATCGGCAATTTTTTTAGCACCCCCTTATAAGGTGATGTGACTTTTGTACATGGTTCATTTAAAGCCTACTGCTAAAATAGCGTCTAACTTTCTTTTTATGTCCTACTTTGTCAGTGAGTTAGATAAGTAAAAATAATTACATTTTTATTTTCAGTGTATTTTTTTCCGTATCTATAGGCTAAAAATGTCTACTGTCTCGGTATAATGTACAAAAATGTAACTTTATTTTAAAGACAGGTAATAAGCAGATATCCCGATTTTTCTGTTGTTTCCTAAGACTCTCCCTAGACGCGTTTCGCCTGTCTCACAGGAATTCTCAATAGGGCCGTGTCTCGAAAACTATTAGATCTACGGTTTTTGTCAATAGGACCTTTTTTGTAGAAAATTTAGTTTTCTACAAAATAGGTTCTTTATATTTTTGTTGTAAAGTCGATAGTTTTCAAGAAAAATCGAAAAAACCATGAAATTCGAGCAATATATAATATATATATATATATATATATATATATATATATATATATATATATATATATATATATATATATATATATATATATATATATATATATATATATATATATATATATATATAATACATTTTCTTTCCTCTGAACGTAGAGATGCATTTTAACAGTGGGCTTGTTTATTTTACACACACGAGTCAATGCCAATAATATTTTATTTTTTTCTTATAAAAACATTCCTGGTCATCTTTATTTCCTTTAAAAATCTAATAGCTATAACTTCAGTTCTACAACACGTACTTGTGTTACACATTTTTACAATAATTATTTTTTGTTGGTTTCTACAGGGTATTTTACAATTTTAACGCCACCTAAAATAATTTTCTAGTTTTTAAGCTCAAAAACCGAAAATTTTAGTTGCTACCGAGAAGTAATTTCTTTTGAAAATAAACTCTAGTTTATTAATAAGAATTTCTAAATAAACATTTTTTTTATGTGAAACACCCTGCAGAAATATTTACAATTTTTATTTTTAAGCATATTATTTTTATTAATTTTTGTACTTTTAATATACACAGCACAGGCGTACCATCCGTTTTTGTTGCATTCATTCCATAACTTTGGTGTTTTAATTATTATATACGTAAATTGATATGATCTTGAGCTTTGGAAAAATCAATAATTGACAAATCTTTTTGTATGCTAGAATTGTGTTGGTAATTTTTTACCTTTTAGGCCGATTTTATTAAAATTTGGTATACGGAGATTTTGTGGGGTTTTTATCGCAAGTCTGAAGTCTTCTTTTTTTTTTGGAATTCCTAGTTTTTGAGTTATCACGCTTCACTTAAACCTAACCTCGAAGCTACACTTACACAATTCATATTTAAAAAGTAGGCACTTAGTACCAACATAACTGCCTTAAAGTCCCTAAATAATTTCCTTGATTTTTTTAAGACTAAAAAAAAAATTGCCGAGTTTTGTATTAAAAATAATGACTACAGAACCGTTCACATAAATTTATCCCATAAATAGTAAATGTTTACCAACATTTTAGGCATAACTAATTTTAAGAAGGAGGAATGTTTGGAAATTTTGTGCAGTTTTGTGGTTAGTTCCAATTTTTGGGGCGTTATAACTCAAAAACTAGGAATTATCAAAAATATGATTATATTTGCAATCAGTTCCTTAAAAAACTCCATTATACTAAAGTTTAATAATATCGGCGATGGACCCGATAGCGTATAAACATAATATTTTATGGCAAGACGCAACTTTAAAAAAATATATGTCCAATTGCGAAAGACAATCTACCAACGATTTGTTCATAAAAGGGTGGACATTCTCTCCTGCGTTAGACAACCCCTGATAAATGTGGAAGCCTTTGAATGCAGTAGATTTTGTCACAAGTAAGAGGGACAATATCTCCTGTTTCTTGGCGTCATTATAACGTTCTGTTTGTACCAGTTTAAAGTTTAGCAACACCATCAAAACTAGTATGGGTTCCACGTCTCACTTTTTTAAGGAAGAAGAGAATGTCGACGCTTTTATGGGCACATCATTAGGCATTGCTTTCCATGATTCAACCAAGGAAGTTTAAAGGTGTATGGAAGCCCAATGCTATGGCCCATTCGATCAAAAAATGTCCAGCCCAGTATGAAAATAACTGTCAGAGTTGACCCCGCCGATTCTGCGCAATAACAAAATTCCACGAAATAATTTAATGTGTTCCCTACTTACACACTGATAAATCAGTGTGTAGTTAGGCAACACATTATACTTTTATGAGAGCCGTAGTACCGTTTTTGGTATTAGTTTGTCTTAGGTTTTTGGTAAAAGGGCGCGCGCGGCGCGTATAAAACTATATCCGCGCTGTACCGTCAACCGTCGTCGTCTTATCATTCGTCATTTTCGTTGTGGTTTGTGCCCTTTGCGCCGTATTAGTTTAAATTGTTTTGCTTTGTGTGAGTACCTATATTTTGTGGTTGCAGAAGTTTTTTGGATTGATAAAAACCTTCTTATTTTAGTGATTAGTGTTTATTAAATTGTGACTATAATTTTGTGTTTATTGTTTGTTGGTTATAATATCGTAACAAAATGATTACTTGTTGTATGGTTTTGTCTTGCAAATCCAAGGGTAACATACCCGGCATTTTTTACTTTAGGTAAGTATTTCTTATATTTAAATTAGGTGCTTCTTATGAGACGTAACGTTTGGTAACCGAAAAAATAATAATATATCAATTATGAATAATAGAATAATGAAAATTTCATAGGAAATAGCAGTGAGAAAAGTAAGGCAATCTTAACTATCTTTTAGAACATTGCCACAATGTTTGTGTATTTCTGTGGATTATTAAAAATAAATAAAGTTTACATTTAGGTTCTTTTATTTCATTTAATAATTTAGTACATTCTTTTAAAGGATCAAAATTATTAATTACTGGACAGACCAGGCAAATTTTAATATATACAAGTCCCTCTAATTGAATGAAAGAAAGTACAATTTTATGTTAAAGTTCCTTTTTGTTTTTTTTTTGTATTTGTTTAAAAAAAAGATTTTGGTTTCTTAAACTTACATTATCAACTTTTTAAGCTCGACATACTGTAGACACATAATATTTAACGGATACTGTTACAATGGATACCTAGGTACCAAAGGTTACTAAACATTTTTAACAACTGTTATTCTGTCTCATGAATGTTTGTTATTAGTAAAAAGTATATGCCTAAAAAGCAGTTATAAAAGTTTTCACTTTTTAATGTTTAACCAAAATCTTAGGATTAGATTAAACTCATTTACACTATCTTGCCCTTCTTTTATCACAAAATTGGTGATAAGTTCATGAAACTATCATACAATGTTTAAAATTTATTTAAAAAAATCGTGTTTTTATTATTTACAAAGATTTTTTGTAAAAATACAAGACTCCCAAAAATATAGACCATTTAAATAGAAGGCTATTCTGTCCATATTATACCAGATGATATAAAATCCATTATACAATAATTTTAAATATTCTATAGTAGTATCGTTTAATAACCAACAGTTTTGTGCAAAAATAACAAAAAAAAATGTTTGAATTTGACATTTGATGATGTCCACTTTATAGATAGTAACAAAGAATTATGAAAGTCCGGCCTGACCTACTATTCATTGCGCAAACTCCGCGGGGCCAATCCCCTATTCCCGCTGCCTAGCACGCCTGAACAATTTTGTTCTACAGTATTGGGCTTCCATACACCTTTAAACTTCCTTGGATTCAACAAGCAATTTTTCAAGGTTGCGTCGTGCTATAGAAGACAATGCCAATACGTGACCCGTAAGTAAAAAATTACTTTTTGTTTTACCAACACTCCATCAACTAAGAACATTTTTCGTGCCAGCAAGTATAACTTCAGTAAAAATGTACCCATTGATTTAAATACCATCCCTTGTAGTACGCCACTGTGAGTTAAATACAGGGTTATTAATAAAAGCATCTAGAAAAATACTACGCACACCATTTTTAGGTTTAAATGTACCTATATCACAAAAACAAAAGATAAAAATATATATGTATTTGAAAGACACATAGTGTTTTCCATCACGCTTGCCGAAAATTTTAACGTTATGAAGCCATTCGCTATTCGTTCATATCCGACCATAATCGGGGCGGTTCGTCCGATGTCGATTCGCAATCGACCATTTCCGTGTAAATTTCGGGCAGGGTCCTGCTCCGCTCTATAAGTGATGGATTAAAATTTTCGGACGAAACCGCATTGTCTGTTTCTAACGTGCTACCTCTTTCGGCTGTTTCCGCTTGTTCTTTAGACGTAATCGTGCAATTCCGACTACTGCAAGCATGTAATTCGGCTGCGCTCGGTTCGTGTTCGGGTGGAATTGAGCGGTCGGCTTCGTTCGGCCACTGAGATGGAAGGCTGAGAGGCCGGGGCGCTAACTTGGGGTTCAGGGGCTCGGCTGGCTCTAGCCCCTTGAGCCCGTTTCACCAGCAGAAGACTGAGAGTTCTCCTGTATGTTCGCCCCCTGGACGCCATGCCGTCACAGATCTAGCTTTTAACTGAAAATAAAAAATAAGTTTAGTGTAAGATCAATAATATGATATGCAAAGTGTTATGCTAATAAATTTGTATAGGGTTATTCATTTTAAAGTTTACAGGGCTTTATTTTTGAACTTCCCTGTACTTTTTTCAAAAACGAATATAGCCATTTTGTGTATTTTTCCCTAGAATTTAACAATCTAATCAGAAAAACATACGTATTTTTTAAATGGAATACCCAGTATATTTTTATATCAATGGAGAAAGATTTTCACGAGGAATTCGGTGATATAGGAGTTGCTGGGTTTATTTCCTGCGGTTCTGCTGCATATTAGTAAAAACGATTTTAAAACTGAAGGTCTTATTTAAAGAAACAAAATCGTTACATATTAGAAAAAGGACTACAATGAGAAAAAGAAACCGGGATCGAGCTATTCTAAATTATTTTACTTTGTATCCCATAAAGTCAATTACTCACGCAGTTAGAGAGTTGAGGTGTGGCCCTGCAAGAAGAAGAGTAACCTATGCGACGGTTTAGAGAACACTGAAATATTTTAAGAATCTTCCATATCACGTTTTTCCAGTGCAGCATTTAACACGTAAACAAAAGAAACTTTGCTTTCAATTTGTTTCCCAAATTTTAATCCATGAACAAGATAATAATCCTCCCCTGTTTCAAACGATTCTATGGACGGATGAAGCTACGTTCACTACATCGGGAATGTTTAACCGACGCAATACGCACAGCTGGGCAAGACAAAATTCCAGGAAATTTCAAAAGATTAAATACCAAAGGAGATTTTCTCTTCATGTCTGGTGTGGTGTGCTTAACAATAGAATTGCCGGGCCAATATTCTATGAGGGATCCTTAACTGAAGAAAGATATCTCAATCTTCTTGAAAACGATATTGAGGACATTTTAGAAGAATTGCCGCTCGAAACGTATCGCAAGATAATTTGGCAACTGTTCGTCAAGTTGTGCAATATCTCAATCGCCGATACAATCAGTGGATTGGACGTTATGCTACTATTAGATGGCCACCTGATAGTCCAGATATTACAATTTTGGACACTTTTCTATGGGATCGCTTGAAGAATGTCGTTTACCAAAATGGGAACACAAACACGGAATAAATGAGAGAAAATATTGTAAATGAAATTAATCGTCATGAAGAACACTGATAAATAAAACTACTATGTTTTTTTACCACTAAAATATATTCACAATTATTGTTACTGCAGTTTCAACTCACAGAGTCATTTTCAAACAAATTTTTTTCAGACTAAAGTATCAATACAAAAATAAGGTGAATTTATACCTCTAAGTGGTAAATATATTCTTAGGAAGCGGCGGAGCAATTAACAGTTAATTATGGTTTGGCGACAGTAAATAGCGGGGAAAATACAAGTTCGGTTTGGTCATTAAACAGATGTACATTATTATTTTTATTGCCTTTATATATTTCTAGGGATTCCAGATAGTTTAATTTATGGCCCTTGGTTGAATAGTGTAATATTTCTATATTATTTAAATTAGGGAATTTTGTTTTGTTCTAAACAATGATTGAAAAGTAGAGTCTGTTTTTTTTAGTCCATATGATCTAAAATGTTCTAAATAGCGAGTTTTTATGCTCCTACCGCGTCCCATAAAAGTTATCACTTCTGAACACAACATAAACTCCTGATTTATTAAATTTGTTGGTTTTATCTTTAGCGTTATAAAACTCGCTGACTACAAAAAACAGACTCTACTTTTCTAATCATTGTTTAGAACAAAAAAAACAAATTCCCTAATTTAAATAATATAGAAATTTAACTATTTAACCAAGGGCATAAAATTAAACTATCTGGAATCCCTAGAAATATACAAAGGCAATAAAAATAATAAACATCTGCTTAATGACCAAACCGAACTTGTATTTTCCCCCTATTTACTGTGAAACCATAATAAACTTTAATTCTCCGCCGCTTCCCAAGAATAATTTTACCCTTGGGAAAATTATTATTTTTGTATTGATACTTTGGTCTGAAAAATTTTGTTTGAAAATGACTCTTGAGTTGAAAAATGCATACAATAATTGTGAATATTTTTAGTGGAAAAAACATAGTAGTTTTATTTATCAGTGTTCTTCATGATGATTAATTACCACATAGTAACGGCTAATAGCATAATTTTTTTAAATTAATCGTCTTAACCAAGAACCTCAATAATATCGGCGACTCAGAAAGGCTAAGGAGGGTTATAGATCATGTTTCGAAAATAACGGGGGACATATAGAACATTTAAATTATTATAATATTATAATTTTTTTTTAAAGTGTTTTTTATTACCACCATATTTTTTCCTCGTATTTATTTGAATTTTTCCGTTTATTTAATTTTGCTGCTTGGTTTAGAAATAGATATATCATATATTTTTAGCATATAATATAATTTGAAGCCGTTCTTCTGATGAAAACCTCATTATAAAAAATACTACAAAAGTAATAAAGGTATTTTTTTAAAAATTTTTGACTTTGAACAAAAAGCCCCTGGACCTGTGGCAGCCAGGTTTTTCAGTGAAACTATCCTTATAGTATCATGCAGTTTTTGACAATTGCACAGAACTGCAGGAAATAAACCCAGCAATCCTATATTACCGAATTCCTCGTGAAAATCTCTATCTATTGATATTAAAATATACGGGGTATTCCATTTAAAAAATACGTCACTCGTGCTATAACTCTTTTGTTTTTGTTTCAAATGTTTTTCTATTTAGATTATTAAATTCTACGGAAAAAAATACACAAAATGGCTATATTCGTTTTTTTTTTAAAGTACAGGGAAGTTCAAAAATAAAGCCCCGTTTACCGTAAAATAAATAACCCTGTACAACCGATTCAAATAAATTCTGGCCTGTAACGAACAACGAAAACAACATCATTGACAACACATCAGAATGCATTAACGCAAGCGCTACACCCTCGACCGCAACAAATGACAGGCATAGATCCATGTGACATTTAAAGAAATATATAGGTGGTTTTCATTGCATACATGTTTAATTTTTATTTTTTAATAAATTGATGAACTCACATCAGTAGACTTTGTTTAATAAACTGTTCCACCCCTCGTTTTAAACCCTCATCTTACTTGCATTTTACCCCGTTTTCCACCCCGACTTCTTAGGGGTATACTTTTAAATGCAAACACTTTACAAGGCTTTTATCCTTTCTAAAAAGAATTTTTCGACAAATTAGAAAACGTGGATCCCGCGAATATTTCGCCCGTGGCCTGACTTAAAAATTTCGTTTATATTGTTTTAATATTTTAAATGGAAACTCCGCGCATTGGCGAAAAATGATGAAAGGAAGGTTTCGACTAATGAGCTGAACAGGGACGGAGTGGGATATGAAATGAGAGTTTAATATTAACTTGCGACAGTCGTAGACAAAATTATCGCCCTATAGTAAGTAAAGCCCGACCAGTCCACAAGTCATCTTCCATGCCATCCGCGCCGAACCCGCCCATCTCTCTCTAAGAAGACATTATATTATTTTCTATTTAAGTTTAATTCGTGATGCAGTAGTTTGAATGGACCACAAATTTAGCGCTGTTCCAAATTGGATTGAATACACTTTACCAAAACTTAGAGGTTCTCAATGCTTGAAAATATCATTTTTGTAGAAGACTGTATACACAACACATGAGGTTTGTTTGTTATTCGGAAATATTTTATACTATTTTACAGCGAAAGACAACTCAAAACTGTTGCTCAGATTTACTCTAAAACTAAATCTCCCCTGAAAGATGATGAAAAGTTCGGCATTGTATATAAAATACCATGTAAAAATTGTAACAAGTCATATGTTGGACAGACATCTAGAAATTTAAAAGGCCCGCATCACTTCCCACAAAAGTGATTGTAGGGGGGGGAGTTCATTCATGTGCCTTAGCGGAGCATGTTTTTTGATGATCACCAAATTGACTGGGAGCATGCTGAGATCTTAGAAAATGTCAATTCATATTACAAAAAGACTATTCCTAGAAATGGTCCATATAAACCTTGAATCCAACGTTCTTAATAAAAGTAATCTCAGATCTCAGCACTGTTTACAGTTATTTATTACGGTTAGAACAAGAAAAATATCGTAGCTTAATTGACTGTCCAGCTCCTGACGACTAATTCTTTCTAAGAATCTCAATAATTTGTTTTCCTTGACGTTTGGGAGACGGTGTTTCCTCTCCTTTTCCTCTGTGAAGTCATTTTCATACCTATTTTCTTCTAAAATTAAAAGTCATAGACCAAAAAAGTCTAACCACCAATAAAATAAAATGGCAGGAGGTGCTAGGTGTTTCACCGTTTTCCACATGTCTTTGCATACATTTAATAGTAATTACTTAAAAATAAAAATAAAAATAATATAAAATTAATTTACTAAGTCAGGTACTGCACAAGATTCGATGAACAGTTGTTGCTAAATTATTATATGGATCCTGCGCTGTAGAAATAAACAAGATATGTATCTTTCTTTCACACGTTATTAATCTCGCATCCTTTTCTGAATCGAAGTTTTCCAGTTACGAATGTCGCTGATCCATTCAGACTGTTTAAACATTCTGTCACTTCTGTCAGAACTTTTAACCGCGTTTTTCCGCGTGTTCCCATATCGGTTTTCTTTTAAGTTTTAAGTGAATTTTTCCTTAAAGATGTAGTTTGTAACACAAATATGGAGATGAATCTTGATTATCCGCATGGATATTGCTTGTTTTCACATAGCAACCCACTTTGGTGAGTTCAATCTTTTTTAAGTTTTTAGGTTAGTTTTCTAATTGTAAAAAACTTTACTTTTAGTTAGTCCTGAGGAAGGGAGAAAATAATAAACTCTCGAAAGCTTGACAAAACAGAAAAGGGTTTTCATTACTAAATCCAGGCCACCAATCCTTTTTCAATAATTCAAAAAGACTGCATCCCCACTACTCTGGTTATATATATATATATATATATATATATATATATATATATATATATATATATATATATATATATATATATATATATATATATATATATATATATATATATATATATATATAAAACGGGTGGGCCATTTTAAGTGCTTCTTCTGTTTGTCCTTCTTTTTAATTGTTTCCATTTTGTTTCTGAATTGTAAAGAAAAAATCATAATGGAGCACCTATTAGTTCCCCAAAGCACAAAAATTGTCAAATTTTATTATATAAAACAGAAGTTAATAATTTTGACCCAACGTCGATGCCGTGCACATTTTATTACCAGAGATTCGCCCACTAAAAAAAGAATTTGTGCTGTTGTTAAATTTCGAGAAACGAGAAGCGTGAGAGATCGCTTTAAAACAGGTAGACCAGGTTCAGCTAGAAATTCAGAGAATATCGCACGAGTAAGAAAGAGTATAAATGATGATGCCTCAATTTCAACCAGAAGACGATCAAATGAACTGAAATTGACCAGGAGCAGCCTAAGATGAGTATTGAAACTTGGTTTGCACTTTTTCCCTTACAAAATACAGCTAAGTCATGAAATTAAGCCTCGCGATGGAAACCGGTGGATTGGAAGAGGAGGCCCTATTTCCTGGCCACCTCGTTCACCAGATTTGACTGTTCCAGATTTTTTTCTGTGGGGATATGTGAAAGAGAGGTGTTATAGTCCACTTCCCCAAAATTTAGAGCAATTAAAAATTAATATCCGAAACATAATAGAAAATATTCCTGAAGAATTTTTAGTCAATAGTTTTAATAAGTTTTTTTCGAATTTAAATAAGTGCGTCAAAGTCGGCGGAAGGCATTTTCAACATTTACAGTAGTTTTTTAAAAAGTAATGTAACCTTATTGTAACTATAATTCAAAAGAAAGAACTGCATCCAATTCGCGTAACTGTTTGGTGTGGAATGACTTTAACTAGAGTAATCGGGCCAAATTTCTTTAAAGATAATGATGGCAACGCAATGTCGGTCAATGCGGAAAAGTACCAAATAGTGCTTAGAGAATTTTAATTTTCAACTTTGCAAAACCCCGAAAATGTATTGTTTCAATAGAACGGTGCAATATGTCATACTGCTAGGCAGAGTCTTATCCTTTTAAGAACTGTGTTTCCTAACAGAATAATTTCTCGAAGTTGCGTCCTGAACTGGCCTTTAAGATCGCCCGACCTAACGGTGCCCGATTTCTTTCTTCTGGGCTACCTAAAAAAAAGAGAATACAAAAATAAACCGCGGACACTTAAGGAACCGAAAGACAATATTAGAAACGAAATTAGGGCAATACCATCAGAAACGTTGATGTTACTGATTGAAAATGTAGTATTTAGAGCAAGGCTCTGTGAAAAAGAAGAAGGCGGTCATCTACGAGACATTATTTTGCACTAATAAATCTGCAAAAAATATACTTTTTGTTTTTATTTAAAAAAATAATATACCTACTGAACTTATTAAATACAACATTTAAAAAATTAATGGCTTACCTACTTTTGGCCACTGTATATATATATATATATATATATATATATATATATATATATATATATATATATATATATATATATATATATATATATATATATATATATATATATATATATACAGTGCTTTCATTTCAAAACGAACCACCCTAAATATCTTTAAAAAAAACAAAGAAACACGTCGATTTAGATATACAGGGGGAAGTTTAATTTCGTATTTGATAAAATTTTATCTGTCACCTCCTAACCTCCAGTTAACCTCACTTTGATATGTCAAATGGCAACCCCCATAATGTGATACATCATTGTAAGCGGCATGAAATTTGCTATCCAACAGTACTAAGAAACTTTAAATCGATGGACGTAGAAGCGACTTAGAAGTAAAAATGTGTGTTAATTAGTTTATCGTGTCCAAATAATTTATTTTATCAAATGCTCAAAATGTGCGCCGTTATTGGCGAGACAATAATAAAGTCTGTTTTGAAATTCTTCGCGAACGTTGGCGAAAGTTTGTCTGGTAATACCTCTGCATTCTAGTGTAATTCTACATTTAAGTTCTTGAATATTTGCAGGTGGTGTTTTGTACACTTTACTTTTTAAATAACCCCAGAGGAAAAAGTCTAGAGGAGTTAAGTCTGGAGACCGTGCTGGCCATTCGATGGCACCTCGTCTGCCTATCCATGTGCCTGGAAACTGTTCATTGAGCCACTCTCGAACTGCTAAAGCATATTGGGGAGGGCTCCATCTTTTGGAAATGCAAATTATTTTCACTGAGTTCCATAGCACCATTTTCATCCACCCTAATTTTCCAAAGATTGGACGATAGAAGGGTATATCGCATTTTTCCAAAGGTTCAGATACAGTTGCCCAGTTAAATTTTCTTCCAGAAAGAATGGCCCGATAATTTCGTTTCCATAAATACCTGCCCAAACGTTGATCTTCTCTGGAAATTGAGTATGTCCTTCCTGAAATATGTGCGGATTTTCATTATCCCAATATCTGCAGTTATCTCTATTAAGAATTCCATTTAAGAAGAAAGTTGATTCGTCAGAAAAGCAGATATTTTTGATCAAATGAGGGTCTTCGTCAATTCGCTGGCACATTGATTCGCAAAATTCTATTCTTCTATCATAATCGTCTTCGTTGAGTTCATGAAGAATTTGTATTTTGTATGGAAAAAACTTATTCTTTTTCAAAATTTTGTGCATGGAACCCATAGAAATATTGGTCAGCTTAGAAACTTTTGGAATAGACAACGTCGGATCTATTGCGAACTGTCCTAATACCTCAACCTGGCGTGCTTCGTCTAAAACCCTTTCATTAGTACTTTTCTTGTTGCATACAGATCCAGTTTCTTCAAACTTACGCACCAATTCCATTACATATTTATGCCCCACGTTTTTATTTTGATGCCTCTCATTGAATACTCTGGCGGTTCTACGCGCGCATCGATCTTCAGCCCCATATAGGAAAATATTTCTATTCTCTCTGCTAGAGTATACACCATTTTAAAATCAAGATTCTTAATTTTAACCAACGATGTCAAAATGACAATCCTAACAGTAATATTTAACTGGTTCCTAAACGTCTTAAAAACTTGTGCTATTGCAGTGTTTTGCTGTAGCAGGTAACACAAAAAAATAATAATTGGAATGAATGCACACTAAAATAGTCTGCGAGGAATTTCAAAACAAGCTTGTCTCGCCAATAACGGCGCACATTTTGAGCATTTGATAAAATAAATTATTTGAACACGATAAACTAATTAACACACATTTTTACTTCTAAGTCGCTTCTACGTCCATCGATTTAAAAGTTTCTTTAGTACTGTTGGATAGCAAATTTCATGCCGCTTACAATTGATGTTCACACTATGGGGGTTGCCATTTGACATATCAAAGTGAGGTTAACTGGAGGTTAGAGGTGACCGGATAAAATTTTAAATACGAAATTAACTTCCCCCTGTATATCTAAATCGACGTGTTTCTTTGTTTTATTGGTGAGTGTTTTTTTTAAAAGATATTTAGGGTGGTTCGTTTTGAAATGAAAGCACTGTATATAATATTTTAACTAATATATTAAACTTTTAGTTTAATATCGTAGTTTATGATACATTTTAATTGATTATTCTAAAATCTCATTGCTCTATATCTCGAGAAATATCAATATTAGCGATTCGCTTAAAAGGACTTTTTTTGTAGAAAAATTAAATTTTAAATAATTTATGTTTTTTTTTTTCATTAAAATTTTCGTATTTAATCTCGTAAACGACATAAATAAAAAAAAATTAAATTAAGTATATATGTTTAATAATACACGCTTTAAAGATACTCTTAAAAAGCTTTGGTTCCGGTTTTAAAAAATCATTCAATAACGTCGTATTTCAAATTTGGGACATACTGTATATTTTTTCTCAGGAAAAAACGTGACAAAAAATAACACGTTTTTGATTTATAAAATTTATGTTATTTTATATAATGACTTACACTGTATACCTACTGCTTAGAGTTAAATATCCCTCCAAGCATAACCCACCCTTGCCATTCCTTAATACGGTCCATATTTAACCCTTTAAAGCTCCAAAAAATAAAACCCCCAAGAAAGTCGCGCAGCTTTATTCCATGCGCTCGGTTGTTTTGTATCTTTTTTGTCATTATCCAGTGAAAAGTGCTAAAAAACGCGTTGTGCCTACTTCAAATATTTTTCGTGCACTCGAAAATCGCGATATGACTTCACGCTAAAATGACCCTTTTTTCAAGCCAGAGGAAGAGGGTATTTTAGTACGATTTTTTGCTTTTTTGGTGTTTGTATGCATTTTAAAATATGGGCTCGTGTAAATAGAAGAAGAAGTTACGCCAAAGGAAGCAATTTCATGAAACTGTCTTTTACCGGGCGTTTATTTTTTTATTTTTTCTTAATTGTAAAAATACTCTTAAAACAAAGGTTTTAATTTTACTGAAATAAAAAAATCATCTGTCTGACAAGCTTGCAATAAGAAAAGAACACCCATGCGACATTAGTATAGTCTGTCTCAAAGTATATCGTTATGGCTTTTGACGGACCATACCCCAATAAACTTTTAACGATTTTATTACCTATTGTTATTGGGTAAACCCATTTGTTCATAGGGGCAGGGTAGGGCCAGGTATTTCTTGAGTATTAACCATTAGGCATATAAATATTTTGGCTAATATTTTAGTGGCAGTGTTGAATAACCGTTTTTACTGTGCGTTTCGAAAAAGTTGTTTTACGAGAATATAACTATGTCGTGTCGAAATCATTTGTCATTAGATGCAAAACAGGTTGTGAAAAATGTGTATAAACTTTAATCAGTAGAGGACTTATTAAGCAAGAAGCTTTAAAAGAAACCTGTCTACGTACAAAAACTTCAATATCATCGATGAGAGATATTATTAGTGAAGAATTGAACAAAAGAAAAAAACGTAGTGATTTTCAATCTCACCGTATAGACAATAGTGATCAGGACCTAATAAGAAGGAAAATATATTGTCTTTATGAAAGTAGGAGTTATTCCTACCTTGAATAAACTAAAAAAAAAGCTTTAAATATTAGCCATGCGACCCTCCATAGAGTTGTTTGTAAAATGGGATTTAAATACCGCAAAATAGACAAAAGACAAGTAGTAATGGAATCGCACAGATTACACACTTGGAGATTTAATTACCTTTAAGAAATTAAAAGATATAGGTTAGAAAACAGATCCATAATTTACCTTAATGAAACATGGTTCGATACACACGACAAAGTATCCAAAGGATGGGTTGAATCCAGTCAAAACTGTCAGACGAAAGAACTTTCAAATAAAGGAAAACGCATTACCATAATACACGCTCAGAAGACGGATTTGTCCCAAACTGCTTGCTGTTGTCTGCAAAGAATATTAAGGATTCTAGCTTGGATTATTATGAGGATACAAGTGCAGAACTTTTTGGAAACTGGTTTCAAAATTATCTTTTAAAAAATATTACAAACAACAGTGTTATTATCATGGATAACGCAAGCTACCACAGCCGTCTGCTACACAAAGAAACAGCTTCATCAAGTTTAAAAACAGAAATCCAGGAATATTTGTTAGAAAATGATATTTATTTTGAATTCAGTTACAAAAAACGCATCTTTTAGAAGTCCTAAATTCATATGCAATTAAAAAACAAAACGTATGTGATAATTTGGCTGAACAGGCTGGGCATACTGTCTTACGGCTTCCTCCGTATCACTGTATGTTTTAACCCTCAAAAAGAGCGAAAAGAAATTTCCCTTTTTAAAGTTTTTTTAAAAAACCAAAAATAAAAAATTTAAAATATTTAGAAAATTTAAAATGTATATTTTATGCTGTATAAAAGATTAATGCAGTTATACATTTATTAAAACTTTGCATATATTTAATTTCTTAATGTAATTTTAAGATTATACTTACCTAAATGAACAATAAATTATAAATCTTTATATTATTTAAGTCCGTCCCTAATGTTCTGTCCTTTAATATCTACCGATCGGCAGTTTTATTGCTGTCGGCAGGTATAATTCATAAATGAAGGCAAGAGCTAACACGGTATACTTTGAGACAGACTATACAATGTCGGTTAAAAATCATGCGCATCGAAAATTTGGGTTCTTGAATGTTATTTTCGACATTTTTGCGGCTGGGTAGGACCCACTCGGGAAACGAATTTCTGATCGTGATTGTTGTAACTAATCTACCTTTTTGTTAGAGATTGTTTTGTTTGAATCCTAAAAACAATATTTAATAAAATTTATTATAGGTAGTGCGTCGCCGAGGAACATAGGAAATCCCATGTAAATTTTGAGAGGGTTAATTATTGGCTCCCCTGTACATTTTACAGAAAAATGTAAGATAACTTTTTGAAGAAACCAATCTGACAAACCCTCATGCCAAGTTTTAAAAAAAATTATTAAGCAAATCTTATATTGTTTAATTAAATGTTATTGCAAAATTACCAAATTTTCGGTTCAGGTAAAACCAAACAGACACCAGCCACCAGCAAACAATTTATTATAAGGCTTTGTCAAATCTGACATACAGCCGAATACAAGGATTTTTTTTTGTTTCATCAATCTCACAACCACTTCATTCAAAGTAAAAGACACGTTAACATGATTTTTATCAAACCTTTCATTTAATGTAACAATTAAGTTTAACTAATAACAATTATTACTATCGATCATTAAAAAAATAATTTTATCATACTAGAATTTAATTGAACCAATAGCTGTATCTGAAATATTTTTAATTTATTTTCCCATCAAGCCTATCTGGTCCATTTCAACCATTAAACGTATTTTCAGTAAATTCGCGTCCAAAGCCATCGCAATAAATAATTGTAAATGTTTAACTTAGAAGATGGAAAATAGATCCGAAAAAAGAGAGAACTGAACTCTTAATATTTTACTAGGTGTGAAAAAAAAAAATAAAATACAATAAATTTTTTTAAAAATAATAGAGAATTACATAAATACATTAATTAATCAAATGTTCAAACAACCCCATTAACAGCTAAACAATATCCCAACCGATCATAAAGTTCATTTCTAACGTTGCTAAGTTGGTATTGCGAAATTTTATTACATTCTAACGAAATAACGTTTTGTAGCTAGTTTAGATTCTCAAATTTTACACTTTTTTAAATGACACTTTTTAAGTGTCTGTGGAGTTCACAGAAAGAAGTAATTCGGTGATAAATCAGGTGACCTGGCTGGCCAAAGTATCCGGTACCGTGGACCAATAATATTGCCGTTAAAAGCATTTTCCAGGTACTCTATAACCATACGGGCATTATGGGTGAGGCAACCATCCATTTGGTACCAGATCATTTGATCTTCCTGAACAACTTCTTCCAAGGCGGGTTCAACTTGATTTTAAAATAAGTCCAAATAGGTTTCTGCTGTCAGGTTATAGTCCATAAAAAAGGGTCCAATGATATGGTGTCCGATAATTTCCACGAATACATTTGTTTTTTGGGGATATTGTGTCCGAGTATGAAAAAAGCGATGTTTATTTTCTTGGCTCCAACACCGGTTATTCTGAACATTTGGTTCATTGTTGAGGGTGAATGTACATTTATCGGTAAAACAAATATAGATAAGATAAAAAATTAGTATCATCTGTCTTACCTGCTGCATCTTCTCGAAATCCAAATATGGCCTCTGCAAGTGCGCGTGTCGTACATGTTTAGATCTTTTTCTTGGCGAGACTTCGTAGTGTAATAGTTTTGGAGGAGGACTAATCGATCTGCCTTTATTAATAGTGTCCTCCTTCCCGGCTTGACTGCCTCCAAAGGAGGTGAGGTTCTGAATCTCACTGGGGTTGCCCTACTAGCTAAAAGGTTATGGACCTAAAAATAATACAAGTTCTTGGTATTTTTTCTATATTTTGTCAACTTCTATCTCTAACCATAAACCGAATGCAGCAAGTTGGGGAAAAAGACTGATAATTACGAAAAAAAAAGATATTTTTGTTATTTTCCAAATGTATGTTTACCTCATCATCAGAAGATCCGGAATGTTCTATCACGTGGCCATCCTCACCGTAACTTTTCAAATATGGCGAACAGGAAGATGGCGGACTCAGGTTACTGTAGTGCGACATGTTTTCTTCATTTTCTGGCCTAAATCTAAGTTAAAAAAATAGATTTAATATCAAAGCTTAATTTTTGCTTATAAAACCATCCCCGTTGTTTTTTTTTTGGGAATTTTGCCAGAAATATTGTCTCTCTAAATTTATATTTTTTTTACCTGTGATCTCCAACTTGTGACCACTTCCTTTTCTCAGGCAAACAGACAGACGCTGCCCTTAAGGGTCGTGGGTGGTCCTTTCACACTTTGGGTTACTATTTATCACTTCTAGCTCTTCTTCGGAAGAGTGGGGATCGTGGGGGTCCGGTGCGGGACTCTCCATGGAACATCCAGTGTCGGCGGGGGAGACGCTACACATCCTGTCTGATACAACTGTAAAAAAAAAGATAATTAGGAAAAACAAAAAATTTAAATAAATATTATTCTATAGTGCCTTAAAAATTGGTTGTTTTCGAGAAAACAAAAAAATGTTTGAGCTTGGCCAAAAAATAAAAAAAAAAAAAAATAGGAATATCAAATTAAGTTTTTGTATTTTTCTTAAAGTATGTTTAGTTATTTGTTGTCATAGACCATAAGTATTTTTATTGTTTGGCCTTCTTAGGAACATTATGGCCTTACAAAGACCAGAACCATAAGAAGGCTATTTTGGTCGTTTAAATATTTTCATTATTTCGTCATAAAAGCTACTAAAGATTTATTCATTATAATAATAATAGAGAATTACATAAAAACATTAATTAATGAAATGTTTAAAGAACCCCCCATTAACAGCTAAACAATATTCCAACCGATCATAAAATTAATTTCTAACGTTGCTAAGTTGATATTGCGAAATTTTATTACATTCTAACGAAATAGCATTTTGTAGCTGGTTTAGATTCTCAAATTTTACACTTTTATAAATGACACTTTTTAAGTGACCCACAGAAAGAAGTCATTCGGTGAAAGATCAGGTGACCTGGCTGGCCAAGTATCCGGTACCGTGGACCAATAATATTGCCGTTAAAAGCATTTTTCAGGTACTCTAACCATACGGGCATTATGAGGGCAAATGATCTTGCCAAACAACTTCTTTCAAGGAGGGTCCAATTTGATTTTGAAATAAGTCCAAATAGGTTTCTGCTGTCAGGTTATAAGTCCATAAAAAAGGGTCCAATGATATGATGTCCGATAATTCCCACGAATAAATTTGTTTTTGGGTATATTGTGTCCGAGTATGAACAAAGCTATGTTCATTTTCTTGGCTCGAATACCGGCAATTCAGAATATTAAGATCTCTGTTCTCTCTTTCTTCGGCTCTATTTTCAATATCCTGAGTTGAACACTTACAATTATTTATGCCACTTAATTACGGATACTTTTTCGTCGATTGAATAATAATTTTTTTTTTAAATACCGACTGTCACTGATTATACTGGTGCCTGTTTGATTTTACGCGATTAATTTTCATTAATTAGCCTGGGTACTTTTCGTCGATAATTTTTTAATTTCAAATACAATTCTGAAATTGTACTGAAATTATTGACAATTTATTCCTTAATAAAAGAACCAGCATTGTATTCAAATTGCTAAAAAAAATTTTGAAACTTGACACAAGGGCTTGTCAGATGGTCTCTTCAAAAAGTTATCTTACATTTTTTCTGTAAAATGTACAGGGTCTTTGATTATATTTACGTGGCTCCTGGAGCCTTTATTTTTAAAGACAAAAAAAAATGTTTTATATAAAAATTGTAGGTTTTTTTCCATATTATCTTTTGAAATTATCAGTTAAAAAGTATCGCAATAAAAAAATGGAAAAATATGGGCAACTTCAACTTTTTTAAATGGAACACCCTGTATATAACGCGCTAAAGTAAAAGATCTTTTTTTCTGATTTTAAATATATATATATATATATATATATATATATATATATATATTTATTATAGGTGTCCAAAGTAATACAAAAAAAAGATTTTTTCAAAATAATAATTTACGTAAACTTGCCTTATCCGAAAGTTAATAATAACAAGATACAGGGTGTTAAACTTTTAATTTTCTTTCTTTTTTAATAATTCTTTAACCAAATGACCTAAGGTACAAAATTTGGGATCTGGGGGTTTTCTGAGGCGAGAAATTTAAATTTGTCCACGCTTTTAATGTTGCTACTAGCGCCAGCTGTTTTTAAATGTCGTAAACTTTTTTAAGGCTTAGAATATTGACCTGTTTATTAAAAAATAAGTTACTATAAATCATCTGCATTAAAAATGTATATTTATTTAAGTCTCTAGGAGCAGCCGTTTTCGAGATAAACGCACTTTAATGGATCTTGCAAATTTTTATGGAAAATAAATTTTATCCCAATTGTTTTCAAACATTGCATAGTGTAGTTCTAAACGCTGATCAAAGGTCTTCAGGGCACAAAACCCAAAACGCCTCCAACTTCAATGTTACTAGTATGGGCCTTTAAACTCTCAATAACTACACCGGATTTTATTTGAAATCACTTAAAAATGAGAAGTTTATTTTGAGGGAATTTGAAGTTATTGGTGCGTTTTTTGGTTTTTTGCCTGGTTTATACCTTTTGATCAGCAAAAGAGCTCCTAACTACTTTACTCATATTTTTGAAAGTTTAAAGATCATAACATTGAAAGTAAAACATTTTTATTTTCCATAAAAATTTCAAGATCCTTTAAAGTGCGTTTATCTCGAGAACGGATGCTCCTAGAGACTTAAATAAAGTATACATTTTTGATGCAGATGGATTTATAGTAACTTATTTTTTAATAAACAGGTCAATATTCTAAGCCTAAAAAAGTTACGACATTTAAAACAAGTGAGGTAGGCCGTAGCTGGCGCCCTCTAGTAGCAAAATCAAAAGCGTGGACGAATTTAAATTTCTCGCCTCACAAACCCCCAGATCCCAAATTTTGTACCGCTAGGTCATTTGGTTAAAGAATTATTAAGAAAAAAACGAAAGCAAAATTAAAAGTTTAACACCCTGTATCTTTGTTATTGTTAACTTTCGGATAAGGCAAGTTTACGTAAATTGCATTATTTTGACCTAAGGAATCTGCTGTTGCTCTGTGTCCCTTTACTTTTGGGACACCCTGTATATACGTTGATGACATTTGGATGAACCGTTTTTGAGATATTTAAGCTTAAAATATAAATAAATTGAAAAGAAAAATCATATTAGTATCAAGAAAGCTATGAAAAATAAAATTGTTTTCATAAATTTGACGTATTGATATTGTAAAAAGTTGAAATTTATCATTTTAACTATAAAAAGTGGTTTGTATTGCTTTTTTGTCGATGGGCTATTCAGAAGAACAAAAAATCGCCATTATGCGTCTTTTTATGGTAACAATAATAATGTGACGACAGTGCAAAGGCAATATTACTTATTATATCATTAACAACGGGTACTATCTATAGATATTATTATATACATATATACAGTAAGAAAGTTTATTGAAAGAAAAAGCTTTAAAATAAAGAAAAGGACTGCAGCACGAAATAAAAACAAAGTTTTGGATATCCTCGTTTTTTCAGGATAATTATTTGGACTAGCAATAACTACTTTTATTAATTTTAGAAAATTTTACAAATTTTATCCTTATAAATTTATGTCCGTTCCTGAACAAAACATGCAGGACCGACCTAAGTATGCATTGGAAATAGCTAGGTTTATGCAGCAGGATCCAAAGGAATGTTTAATCACAAAAATAAACATTATTGGTCCAGAAAAAACCCTCACCAAATTCAGCAACATAACAATTTTATTGTTTTCATGGCTTTCTTGATACTAATATGAAACTTTTTTGTAATTTATTAAAAATTTAACCTAAAATATCTCAAAAATGGTTCGTTCAAATATCATCAATGTATATATATTTGAAATCAGAAGAAAAAGATCTTTCGTTGTAGCGCATAATATACAGGGTGTTTAATTTAAAAAAGTTGAAGTTGCCTATATTTTTCCATTTTTTTATTGCGATATTTTTTTACTGATAATTTCAAAAGATAACATGGAAAAAATCCTACAATTTTTATATAAAATTTTTTTTCTTCGCCACAAAAATATAATCAAATACCCTACGGGGGCCAAAATTTTAACCCCCTTTTTTTAAAATTTTAAAAAGGGATTCCTTTGCACCTACCGGTATGCATTAAAATGACATTGGATCAAATTTTGTCAATATGGAAAAAAAAATAAAAAATGGCAATTGCAAAGTATTCTCGTGGGCACCCGATATTTGAGTTTATTTCTTGACTTGAAAATTACAACTTTTAATTTCTTGATAATAAATTGCAACAAGAATAAAAATTAAGGTGTTTAAACAAGACAGTAAGGTGTAAAACTGGCTTTACGTGTAAATTCTAAGTGTCTATTTTTACATTAAACTTTCATTAAACTAATTTTAAAAATGTAAATTACTCATACTTTTGTATAACGCATTACACAGGTGTTCAGATTTAAAAATAATTTTTTTGGCTGAGTACGTACGCTTGATGTACTAAGTAAAGTTAAAGCACAATTAATAACAAAGTAGAACATACTTTAAAGGTCGACGAACTTCAAACAAACATTCTCTCTCTCAAAAATATTTTCTTATGCCAAATTTAAAAAAATATAAACACCGCGCGTGTGCTTATTAATATTCATTACTTGAAATACATTTAACGTGTTGATAATTTAATGCAAGACCGGGGAATAATGCTTATTGATCGAGGTTAAATTTAAAGTAAAATACAATGTTATATTATTTTAATTTAAAGTTTAATTTTTAGTTTTTTTTTTAATAAATTTAATCTCCCAACAAAGTTTACTAATAGACTATTTCGGGGTAACACCTTCCCTTTTCGAAAAATAGTTAGAAGGTTCCCCAAAAAATATGACCGACAGCTCATTCGGCGCTGAATGCAAATCAAAAGGTTTTTTTGGAGGACTTTTTCCCAAAAAAAAATGCTATTGTTATTAACAAAATACGATATAAAAAAGCCATTTCGGCTTTTGATGATAACTCAAATCGATAAGAGATGGCGGCAAATAAAAAAAAAAAACGAAAGGGGAAAATTTTTTTGATAAAAAAGTGCTGATTTTTAAAAGTTTTATCTCCATTATTAAAATTTTTTAATTTAACCTGAAAATGGGCCACTGCACTTTTTTTTTGGTTCCCTCGGCTTCAAAACGGAGTACGTCACACTAAATATTTTTTTGGGAATTAAATTTAATTAAAAAAAATTAAAAAATATGGTGTATTCAAAACACTTAAAAAAAAAATATTTCCGTTAAAAATTTCAACACGTTAGACAACTGTCAATTAACAAAATTGTTTGGAACTTTGTCCTCATTGTACAGGGTCTTTGATTATATTTACGCGGCTTCTGAGGCCTTTATTTTTGAAGAAAAAAAAAAATATTTTAAATAAAAATTGTAAAATTTTTCATTATTATTTTAAAAAAAATTATCATTAAAAAAAAATCGCAAAAAAAATAAAAAAATAAGGCAACTTCAATTTTTTTTAAAAGAAACCCCCATTTTAAAGGACAACAAAAAAAAAATTTTTTTTTGATTTCAAATATATATACATTGATGATATTTGGAGAACCATTTGTGAGATATTTTAGGTTAAATTATTAATAAATTACAAAAAGTTTCATATTAGTATCAAGAAAGCCTTTGGGAAACAATAAAATTGTTATGTTGCAATTTGGTGGGGGTTTTTTTTTGGAAAAAATTTTTTTTTTTTGATTAAACATTCTTGCTAAAGGAAAAATTTTTGGGGGGGAATATAATTTTTTTTTAAAAAAAATTTGGATCCTGCTGCAAAAAACCTAGCTATTTTCAATAACGGTGGGCCTGCATGTTTTTTCGGGGAAAATTTGAACGGACATAAATTTATAAGGAAAAAATTTGAAAAAAATTTTAAGGTTAAAAAAATTTTTTTTAAACTGGTTTATTAAGTTAGGATGCCGCATTCGAGATTGATATTTTAGGTTTTTTTTAAAAATTTTTAAAAGTAGTTAGTGCTAGTCCAATAAAAAAAGTATAATAATTACCCCAAAAAAAAAAGAGGATATCCAAAACTTTGTTATTTAAGGCCCTTTTTTCATTTTAAAGCTTTTTCTTTTCCCAAAAAACTTTCTTACTAGTTTTTTAATAGTATATATAGATGATACCTTTTTTAAAAATAAAAATAAGTAATATTTCCTTTCCCCCGTCGTCATATTTTAAAATTTCTACCATAAAAAAGACGCATAATAGCGTTTTTTTTTTCGTTGAATAGCCCATTGTAAAAAAAAGTAATACAAACAACTTTTAATAGTTAAAATGATAAATATCAACTTTTTACAATGCCAATACGTCAAATTTATTAAAACAATTTTATTGTTTTCATAGCTTTCGATACTAATATGTTTTTTTTTTAAATTTTTTTATATCAATGTGAAATAAAAAAAAAGATTTTTTTATCGTAGTGCATAATATAAAGGGTGTTCCTTTAAAAAAGGAAATTTCCTATATTTTTCCATTTTTTTATTGCGATAATTTTTTACTGATAATTTCAAAAATAAAGGCTACAGAAGCCACGTAAATATAATCAAAGACCCTGTACATTAAGAAAAATGCTTAAATAATTGTCTTAATAATTTTACCATTAACAAAACATTTTAAAAAAAACAACCCCACCAATATAACTCAAAATGAATTAGTAGTTTTAAAAAAATCTTCAAATGATAAAACTATCAAAATTCTTCCAACAGACAACGGAAATGCCACTGTAGTCATGGATGCAATCACTTACGACCGGAAAATAGACGAAGTTCTTCGGAAAGGTAAATACAGATCTCTTGATCAAGATCCAACGGCATCCATAGAGAACAAAATTTACGGGCCTTTTTAAGGAAAAAAAAAAAACTTTCTAAAAGATGAAACAAGAAAAATTTTTTACCGCCACACAACAGTAAACCTCCACTTTCTATGGACTGCCAAAGATACACAAGGACAATATACCCTTAATCCATCATCAGTTCTGAAATGCACTGGCAAAACACCTTTTGGGGCCTTAAAAACCACTAGTCGGAAAAATCTTCATCTTTTTTTAAGAACTCTAGTCATTCTTTTGGGGTATTTAAAAAAAAGTAATAGGACCAGACGATAGTTTTGGGGGTTTTGATGTGGTAAGTCTGTATACAAACGTACCAGTGGAAGAATCGTTAAACATTATCCGGTAAACTTAAAGAAGATCAAACTCTAGTAGAGCGCACTACCCTGCGGTTGGATGGGGGGGTGGATCTGTTGGAGCTTTGAAGAATGATGAATACTACGCGCCCCCGCAGTGGTAGCAAAAAATTTTATGAAATGGTTTGAGGAACACGCAATTAGAACTGCCCCAAAACCCAAAAAAGTTTGGCAAAGATATGTTGACGTTTTTTTTAGGGGCAGGTAATGACGAAGAACTTGAAGGTTTTTTTTAAAATCTAAATTCCCTTTGTCCGTATTAAATTACAAGGGAAAAAAAAATTCGGCCCTCCCTTTTTCCCCCACGTTCTAATCAAGCGAAATAATGGACATATACAAACCTCAGTATACAGAAAACCTACCCAAAAAGGAAAAATTCACACCAGAATTTAATCAGTTAATCAAACGGAAACATTCTAACTCACTACAATCGTGAAAATGACCTTATGTAACAGTAAGGAATCCCCAAAAGGAAATGGGGTAACATAACTGGGGGGTTTTAAGCAAAACGGATACAGTGAGAGACTGGAAAGGATCAATCAAAAAATATCAAAATAAGACAAAGAACTCAAAAATTTAAAGAAACTTAAATTTGACCAAATATTTATGACAATTCCATATATTAAAGGAATTTGGAAAAAAATCCGCAGAATCGCGAATAAATATAACATTAAAACGGCTTTAAAAAAACACAAGCTACTACATTCTAAGACGAGACAACAATGTTTAAATAATGACCTTATCTCCCAAAATTTCCCCCGTGAATGTGGTATATACATCGGGGATATCAAAAGACCACTCGGGTTAGAGTCAAAGAACACAAATAACATACGGAACGAGGTGAAACGTCGGGTTGGGTTCCGAACGCTTGGTCAAAACAACACCGCATTCAATGGTCGGGGAACAAACACTATTTCCCCAAAAAAACCAATTTAAAAAAAAAACAATTTAAAGAAGGGTAATAAAAATTTAAAAAAAACCAAAAAAATTTTTCAAGCATAGCATCGATATTCAGCCGTTGCTGAGCCGTAAAATGTCGGTCAAGCTTTGGTGAACAAAAGGGATAAGTGGTGGGGCTTTAAAAAAATTTTTTTAATTTTTTTAAAACAGTTGGAGATACATCCATAACCGAAACGTTGTGAAAAATAACAAATAAAGACAATGGAAGTCCAAAAAAATTTTGTGTTATTGAAATTGTCTAACTTGTAAAAAATTAATTTTTTTTAATTTTCATCGAAAATAAATTCTTTGGAGTGTTTCTAAATAAATTAATTTAAAAAAAAAAATTTTAAAAAACCCAAAAAAAAAATTTAATTTATGTATTCAATTATGACGCCAAGGGGCCCAAAAAAATCGCGCGGAGGCCCCTTTTTTTGCGTTAAAAATTAAAATTTAAATAATGGGGGTGAACTCCAAATTTTTTTTCGGGGAAAATTTTTTTTTTGGATCTTTTTTTTCCTTTCTGCTATCTCTTATGGTTTTTTGGTATCATTTTGAATCCCAAATTTTTTTTTTTTTTTTTGTTAATAACAATTTTATTTTTATTGGTAGAAAAAAAGGGGGATTTAATTTTTATCTTAGGGGTCGGGCGAAAGGACGGAAGACGGTGGGCAGGAAAAAAAAAAACTCCCCCCTCACAATTTTTTTTTATAGCCATTAAAAATTTATGTCTTACTTGGGGGGTTTTTCCCAAAAATTGGGATAGATGCGGTGTTGTTTCCCCTTGCAAGTTTCAGGAGATAACGTTTTGGAACTTTTTTTTTAAAATTTTAAAGACATATATTATACAATATTTTAAATTAAGGAAAAACTTTTCCCCTGCCAGGGATTTTTTTAAAAAAAGGGGGCGAGGAGAGAAAAAAAGTATTAAAAAAAACCCCTTTTTGGGTTTTCTTTTAAAACAAGGAAATATTAAAAACGAAATCCAAAAAATTTAAAAAAAATTACAGCAGAAGCTTAGGGGTTTTAATGTTGGCTTTCATATAGTTTTTTTTAAAATTTTTTTATAACTTATACCATTTTTTTTGAAAAACATTATGCCCCCAACCCCAAATTGGGGCCAATTTTCGCGGCACGAATGTACTCTTAAAACGCTTTTTTGTTTGCATTCCACATTAAATGAGTTATCCCCCTATTTTTTAAAAAGTTCAACATTTTTTTTAAATTTTATTTTTTTTCATTATTACATATTATTTTTGATAAAAACTAATTTTCATCCGGTTTGCAGATGGATAAAAATGGCCTCAAATTGGAATCCTTTACTATTTTCCCTCTCGTGCAAGAGAAGTAAAAATTTAGCTCAAACGCATAAGTCCCTACGTCTCGGAATCATAAAAAGTGTAACTGGAAGCCCCCTTTCCTTTTTTTTTTCCCCCCGGGGGTCCCCTTCCCCCCCCTTTTTAGTGGGAAAAAAGATTACATTCAAATTATCCCTGACGGAAATCCATTACAGTTTTCCACTAAGCTGCGCCGTGGTTTTCTAATAGGCTTTACGGAAATGGGAAACCTTTTAAAATGTGTTTTATAACACTAGGCGAAATGATTTTATAGGAATCTCTTATTCGGAAATAAGAAATTGATTTTTAACGTCATGGAAAAATGTTGTTTCCTTGTGGTAAATTGAAAAATTAACCAGAAATAGATTGATCAATTTTTTTTTATAAAAAAATCTTTTCCTAAAGATTTTCTGCAATAATATTACTCTTTAAATAAAAAACGCAATTTTCCAATATAAATACTTCCATTAGGCAATGTATAGTGAAAGAGAATTAGATTTAGATATTTAGATTAAAAATGTAATTATGTATAGATAATATAGTTAGAAATTTATTAAACCTTTGCATATATTTAATTTCTTAATGTAATTTTAAAATTAAACCTACCTAAATAAATTATAAATCTTTATATTATTAGAGTCTGTCCTTTATGTTTTGTCCTTTAGTACCTACTGACCCGCAGTTTTATTGTTGTCGGCAGGTATAATCCATAAATGAAGGAAAAAGCTAACACGGTATACTTTGAGACAAACTATACAGGGTGTCACAGATTCGAGTGCATGCATGGGGATCTCGGAAACCGTAAGAGATACGGAGTCGGTTAAATTACGGCAAAGTTGTGTATTTGCGTAACTAACCATGTCCACTTTAGAAAGTTGCAAAATTCCGAGTACTTCCGGAGATATCCGGAAAAAACCAAAATTTTGCCCATTTCGTTTTTACTTTTTTCTGACCTTATTTAAAGAGATATGGAAAAACAAAAGACACTTTCTTATGGCCACTTTTTAAGCTCTACAAAACAGCTTTGAGAGATTTTTCGTACGACGTTTCGTTTTCGTTAAACCATCATCAACTTTATTTTTTTAAATACGGCACTCAATTGTTTATTGCATTTTTTTGAAGCAGTTATAATTTCAATTACAATGATGTATAACACTTAATATTTTTCTGTTAAATAAACATATTTTCCATAAGAGACAATGGGTTAGACAAGGAACCCACATCATTTCTTATAGGGGCATTCCATATTTGTTAATAAATATTAAGTGTTATACATTTTTGTAATTGGGATAATAAGGGGTTTAAAAAAATTTAATAAAAAACCCAGGTCCGTATTTAAAAAAATAAAGTTGATGATGGTTTAACGAAAACGAAACGTCGTACGGAAAATCTCTCAAGGCTGTTTTGTAGAGCTAAAAAAGTGGCCATAAAAAGTGTCTTTTGTTTTTGAAAATCTTTTTAAATAACGTCAGAAAAAAAAAACGAAATCGGCAAATTTCCGTTTTTTCCGGATATCTCCGGAGTACTAGAAATTTTGCAACTTTCTAAAGTGGACATGGTTAGTTACGCAAATACACAACTTTGCCATAATTTAACCGACTTCGTATCTCTTACGGTTTTCGAGATCCCCATGCATGCACTCGAATCTGTGGCACCCTGTATAGGGTTATTAATTGAATAAACTATATATTTCATAATTTAAACCCTAAAGAACCCCGCACAATCCTTATAGAAAATGGACTTCGGCCATTTTTTTTCGAAAATTTGTAACTTGATAGTTCTTAACACTCTAATCAAAAGTTTCAATGGACACGAAACCCAGAAACCCCTTTTACTCCGCCAAAAACCAATTTGACTGATTATTATTGGTATATTGCCTTATTTATTGAACAGTCACACAGTCACTAGATTTAAGCCTGATATCCCTACACATTCAACTACTTCCCCTCCTCACCCCCTTACCATTCCCATTACCGATCAAAGTCTATCCTGCTTACGGGTGGTTAAACCGGATGTTCGTAAATTTCATAACACAGCCACTTAAATGATCATTACCTTTCGACTCTAAAATTGAATATCCACCCCCACATATCAATTTGCAAAGTTTCAAAAAACTTGGCCTCCTTTATATTGAAATGTGTCCAAGAAAATGTCAATTTTATTTATTTTTTATTTAAATTTAAATAATTTTCAGAACTTTTTAACAACGTGTTACTCAGTTATATATTCTAGGTGTGTTGGGTATTTAATTTATTTGGAATAAAATCCTGGACAAAACTAACTTTTAAACTTAGTAGTAAGAGGCCTATATTTTTGGATCAAAACTTGGCTTTTATTTTAGATAAGTGTCTTTTTCTTCTAAGTTTAGTGCATAAAACAAAATCCTGACTGCAATGTAAATTCCAAGACAATTATTGGCTCAGAGAGTCAGCTTCAATTAAACTGCAAACTTCTAAATACCCCCTAAATATACCATATTATCGCCCCTGTTTCAGGGGGTTCCGGGTAAAAATGTGCATTTTACAGAATTTTTATTTTTCTTGTGTCCTAAAGCATACTTACAAACCAAATTTCAGGTTTCTACTCCCTCGGAATTTTGATGAGTCAATGAGTGAGCAAGTCAGTCTCAGCAGCTTTATATTTAATTACCATTGTTTTGCTTTGGTTACATTCTTCATTTCTTGATCTGACAGTTATTTAATAAAATACTTGATTATTATGACATTTTATTAATAAGGATTTAAAAGCGTATATTTTAGAAATGGTTGAATTTAGGTATATGGTATGTTATATGAATTATGCTTAGAATTTTACGAGGAATCGAAATAGTTATTTTCCTAACAAGTGCGCAAAGTGATACTTTTCCGCAAGCGACTGCCGTCAGCAGTCAAGTGCGAAAAAGTCACTTTGCGCAAGCGTTAGGAACAAAATTTTTCCTACGAGCGTCAGATAATACCAATATTAAAGCAATGATTATTTTTTAAATTATGTTTAATCTGAAAGAACTACTACAACATATTTATAAATGGGAATTATTTGTTGATAACATTTACAAAAAAAAACAGTTATTAGCATATTGTAAATTAATTGCAGAACCTGTAATTTCATTTAGTGGGTGGCTTATGGAAGCGCTTATTGTACGGCTTGATAAAGGGTGACTTAGCTCAGGAGGGGAGTTGTTCATGGTCAATATTTTATTCGACATATCCTTTTTCTGATTTGTGGATTCATCAATGTAGCTCTCAGCTACAGCCGTTGATTTCCAGCCCCCAAGTCGCTTGACATTGGTAATTCCTTCTCCAGAATCCGCTAACATAGTCGCAGAGGATCGACGCAAACTATGTCCAGTGTACTCTTCTGGATTTTTTAATTTTAGGTATGCAGCAATTTCTGAAGGCATTTTACCTATTGAATTTATTCCCACACATTGCGTACTGCATGCTTTTTGTTTATACTGGACAAAAAAATGTCTGTGTGGGGTATGTGGTTTTCGCAAATTTGCATATTTACGGTACAATTGCAGATAAAGTCCGTTATTTGTTTCATCGGACACTACAAAGATTCTGGAAGTGTTATTTTTACTGTCAGCAATTTTCACCACTATCAAATTTTTATTATCCTGTATGTTATCAATCATTATTTTTGTAAGTTCATCTCTCCTACAAGCACCGGCTAATCCAAAAATTGTAGCAACTTTTATTAGAAGGTAAATATTATCAGGTGCTTCTTTCATGAATCTTGAAACTTCTTCTTGCTGAGAGTTTTTGATTTTTTTGGCCGGTATCCCACGTTTTGGTGTTTAAGTAGTGATGTTAGCTTGAAATATGAACTTAAATCAAGGTTCCTTTTCACTTTGAGGACACATTTTAACATAGAGTACTTACTCCATAAAGTATTAGGTTTATATGTTTTTTGCAAATCCGCAAAATAGGCCAAGAACACTTCTTCTTTAATACTTTTTGTCCACTTGCTGGAGCACCAGTTTTCGAAATGACTATATTGATTCTCATATTTTTCACGAGATTTTGCTGGTAATAAATTCAAACTTAGGGTTGCATGGCTGCATTCAGGATAGAATCTGGTAGCTCCTCATCGGAACTACTCATTTTAAATAATTATTTTTGGCTGATTTTTATTTAATTAAAAAAAGGTACTATGACGCCTTTTCATTAAAAATGCTTGTTTGTATTGAAATTCATTTGTGCAATTGCTTGTTCATATGGAAACGAAGAAAAAATTTGACGGTCAGCCAGTAATTAAATGGGCGGTTTTCAAAATCGAATATCTCAGAAACCACTTGACATAACTTTCCAAATTTTTTCACAGGTAATAAGAGTACTTATGTGAATTTTTATACCAAATATCATACCCTTATGTGGAACGATAACGAAGTTGTGATAAGAAAGAAAAAAACGCTGAAACCTTTCATTTAATATCTTCTTCCCAGGGAGCCGTCTTGATTTAATGCTGGAGGCAGCGCAGCCTCTTGGGCCATTATCTTTTATACCATCCTCCTGGCGCATTACCTTGAGCCTGTATTTAACACTCAGAAACACTTTTAAGATTTTTAAAAATTAAACATGAATTATAGAAAAAAGTAGCGAACGTAACGGTTGTTATTTTGTTATGCAAAAAACCTAGTCGCTAGCAGTGGCGTAGCTACACCCCCGCTGGCCCCCGCAGTTGCGGGGGGGCCCATGAACGCGAGGGGCCTGATAGAGCCCCGGCCGTCGTACTTGGCACCTGCAAAAATCCCAGGCGTAAAATTATATGGGTCCCTTCGTTAGAAATGTTTTTCTTATTTTAAAATACTTATTATTAGAAAATGTCACATCTGCTTCTAACTTTCCTAACACAGTCAAAGCATTAACATTATATCTAACATTACCTGTAAGCGTGGTAAGCAACGAGAGATCGTTTTCTAAACTCAAAATAGTTAAAACATATTTGAGAAATAGATATCTCAGGAAAAATTAGACTCCCTCTTCCAGCCATAGAAAACGACATTGCAAAATGAAGCGATTAATCAATTTGCTGATATGAAAGCTAGGAAGAAAAACCTTTAATAGTTTAAATTTATTTTTATTTGTTAGATCTCTAGTTTACTATATCTAATTTAATTTAAAATAAAACACTCGGTATAAAGTTTCACAAATTTTTATTCAGATAGATCTGACACGTGTTTCGGTCTCACGACCATTTTCAAAGATCTTTTTAAGAAGAATGAGCTTAAAAATAAAATAAATTTATCTTAAACTACACAAATGGCTTATAGTAAACATTTTATGGCATTAAATTATTTTGATTGCAGCGTCTAAATGGGCGTACCTAAAATCTTTTTGGGAGTAGGTTAAGTTGTCTTTACTTATTTTATCTAAATTTCATTAAAATATCAAAGTGGTATTACAGATATTAATATAAATGATTTATTTCTGAAAATTTTCCACCCTGTATCTCAAAATTAAATTTTGGACTAGGTTATTAAATTTTTTTCTTAAAATGGCCCCAAAGTTGCTTTCCAAAATATTATAAAAAAAAAACACCCTATAATTTAAAAATTGCCAACTATGATTTTTATATCTCGTAAATCGTTGATTTTATCGATGTCAATAAAAAATATTTTTTTTTTTTTTAAGGTTAAAGCCTTCAAAATAATATTGTTGAGCCTTTATCATACAGGGTGTTAAAAAAATTCTATTATTGTTCAGACCTAGTCCGTCCCCAAACTAAATAAGCCAAATATGATTTTTGGGTTCATTTTAAAAGACATCTAGTAACCATCATATTAAAAAATATTAAATTCCCAAAGTTTTTTAAAAAGTTATTTAAACAAAAACAATTTTCAGGTCATCCGCTATCACCTGTATCTCCGTAGTGGGGGGTCATGGGAAAAAAAGTATGGGAACTTGTCATAATATTTTAGGTTTTCTATTAGATCCTGAGATTGCCCAAAATTTCTGGGACACCTGATATATATATATATATATATATATATATATATATATATATATAAAATATATATATATATATATATATATATATATATATATAAATTATATATATTATTATATTTATATATATATAATTAGGTATATATATATATATATATATATATATATATATATATATATATATATATATATATAATTAGGTATATATATATATATATATATATATATATATATATATATATATATATATATATATATATATATATATATATATATATATATATATTTTTTGTCTTTAAATTATAAGAGACCAAGCTGTCAAAACTTGAGTACTTCAAGTAAAAAATTACTTGAAGTAAAACTTCAAGTATAAAAAAAAGTTTTTCATACTTTTATTTTTAAGTACTTTGGTTTACTTTAAATCTTTGTTTTACTTCAAGTACTTTTTTTTAAAGTACTTTGTTTTACTTCAAATTTTGGGTTTTTACTAAGTACGATTTACTTCAAGAAAAAATTTGTGATTTCAATACTTTTCAATTTACTTAAAAACCCAAGTACTTTTTAATAAATACTTGGTACTTGTACTTGAAGAAATTTTTAAAAAAACCCTTGGTACTTGCTTTCTTTTATACCTTGACACCCTTTAAGAGTCTAAATCAACGTGGTCTCATAAATTTTTTTTTTTGTGACGTCAGTATTTTAATAACAATAATTCTATATCTCTTGAACAATACATAAAATGTGTCGAAATATAGAGGATTGAGGAATTCAATGTTTTTCTTTATCATTTAACCCATAACAGACAGCATTCCCGCTATTTGTTGTTGTAATTTACTACTACGGTCAAAAGAAAATTCATATATATATATATATATATATATATATATATATATATATATATATATATATATATATATATATATATATATATATATATATATATTTTTATATTTATATTTATATATATATATATATATATATATATATATATATATATATATACATATATATATATATATATATATATATATATATATATATATATATATATAAAAATATATATATATATATATATATATATATATATATATTTATATATTTATATATACATATAAATAGAATGATATATATAAAGTTGCGTAGTTTAAATTTATTTTTATTTGTTAGATCTCTAGTTTACTATATCTGTTGTTAAGGTTAGTGTTTGTGTTTTGTGAGTAGAGTTTGTATTTTGAAACATGTTTTTTATATACAAAATTCAGAGTTTTTTTCTGTTACTTAATTTGTTTTAATGGTATTTTGCATATTTAGCATTTTTAGGGGTCCCTTGCTCCAAACTTGCAGGGTGGCAAAATTTTGTAGTTACGCCATTGGTCGCTAGGAATTGGAGGGTTTAGCAGCCATTCGACCGATGACTTAAAGGTATATGTCTTACAGAATTCAAACTCTACTATATACAATTACCCAATAGTAAGTAATGCCCCTATGTTTTGCAAAAGGTAAACCAGAACTTATATAACCACCGGATATTTACGTTACAATTAAATTAAAATGCGTGGGAGAAATTACACTAGTAAATCATGTTCATTGTTTTCGCCCGGTGTGCCTACGCGCGCTCTTGGTGTTACCCATTTGATGTTTACTCGGTTTAACTAGGTTCATGGACAAATATGAAACGTGTTTACTTGATTTCAAGTTCACCTTTAATTATTATAAGCAAGAACCAGAAAATTTAATAAACTTTTCTTTAACTTTACGGTGTCCAATAAAAGTGAGGAATTTTTATATATGAGCACGCGTGTTTATAAATTGCTGCAGGATCTACTTTCCTTGCAGCTACCATGCTATTTAAATTGTAAAGGTCTTTTTACATTTGGAAAAGGGGTTCACCCTATTTTTGCATATAAAACATAAAAAAAATAAGGTAACGGACTTTTTTCCATTCTGTTCCTTTTCACGGCACACTTATTAAAAAAAATACCTCAACTATGCGAAATGAAAATGTATATGACTTTTTAGCTTTTAAATGCCAAAAATGATAAATTCAATCTAATTCTTTTGCTTCTTAAGATTTTTTTTTTTAAAAAGTAGAAAATTTACAATTTAACGAGAAAAAAATCCAAATTTAGATAACCGTTTATTATGTAGTAATTTTTTAAAAAAACTACATAAAAAATTAACCATCACAAATTATTCAATATTATTTATCAATATTATCTATTTTACAATGGAATATCTTATTTACTATTATTAGTATCACAATTATTAATTCTGGTTTGTTTTTGGGAAATAAGGAAAAGGGAAGAAAAGTTTTAGTTGCTCATAGTAACATACATATTTATCATGCAATAAAAATAAACAAAATTAAAAAAGTTATTAATATCTGAATATGTTTCAATTTATTGTGACCACAAATAAGGCGTTTTTTTGGTAAATTGTAAATTATTGACTACTCATAAAAATGAAATTATTTTCCAGGTTTGTCACCCCGAGCGGCACATAGGGAATCCCATGTAAATTTGGGAGTAGTCAAATATTAGCTCCCCAAATTATTTTAGAAAAAAATGCTATTAGGATTTATTGAAGAGCACAATAAGTTCCACCCAAAACGAAAATTTGAGTATTTATCAACCAACAAGTAAAGAATAAACTGCTTAAATTCCAGCAACGTAGTATCTCATTATGTACTCTTGAAATCAATAATAAAAACACCATATCGATTTATCAGTGACAATTTAGATCATTAATTTATAATGTCATTGCCAAAACTGAACAATTTTATACGGAAATTTCAATTTCGTTCTATTGTCGATAGGCTGCAAACATGTCCGCTACTCTTCGATAACTATTTCCCTGATAAAACCATTTTATAATAGCGATTTTTTCTTGATTTAAGTAGTTCATTGTTAAAAAATGATGTGACATTGACCTGACAACTTGAGAGTAAGAGGTTAAATAATATTTCTGGTATTTTATTATAAACTCCTAATAATACAGGGCGCGTAAGAAGATAGGAGATTCGTAACTTATTTTAGCATTTATCTCTTAGCTGGCGGACTGAGAAGAGCTGAAATTTGTACACTGGGTACAACTTTTCGTGCTCTTTAAAAAATCCTAATAATATTTTCTTCTAAAATAATTAAGGAAGCCAATATTGGACCACTTCAAAATTTACATGTGATTCCCTATGTCCCGCTCGACGTAGCAACACCCGGTATATATATATATATATATATATATATATATATATATATATATATATATATATATATATATATATATATATATATATATATATATATATATATATATATAATAAATGGTTTTTTATTCAAAAAAAAAATAATATTCATACACATATTACAATAAAAAAAAAAATGTTTGGAATAAAGGCTACATCAGCTTGCCCCATATAGAAGCACTGCTAGAGCCCAAAAACATATAAATATATAACTCTTTTTTATTAAATGGCAAGAAAACTTAAAAAGAGTGGTAAATAGAAAAGAGATAGAAAGACAGAGATAAAGAAAGAGAAGTGAAAGTATAGACAAAGAGAAAAGAAGAAGAATTAAGGGGAAAGGAGGATGGGGAGGTTAATACGGGTGTAATGTATTCTAATTTGTCAGCAAAGTGGATCACATTTTTTTCATAAACGAGGCTACTGACGAGGAAAATTCCATAACCTTAATTTATTTATAAGCAAAGCAATTTGGTAGGAGAATGATTTTTTAAATGTTTCTCTATTATGTGATGGTATGTAAGTAAATTTAACCTACAAGAATATTCAAATTATGAATATCAGTCCTATAATTTATTTTTTGACACAAGTAAGGAGGGCATTTAAATTTTAAAATTTTGTAAAAAAATACTAAGGAATGCAAGGTACGCCGCTCCATGTTAAGCCACCCCAATTCGGGTAATTTGTGTGAAATTCTTTTGCCTACGTCTGATTCCAAATATCAGTCTGAGGCAAGAATTTTGAGCTCTCTGAATTCTTTTTATATCCAGACTATCCAAAAAAGGACCGTACAAATGATCAGCAAAATTAAAATGGGATAATACCAGCGCTTCACAAAGCATGGCTTTAGTTTTTACTGAAAGATAAAATCTATGCGAGTAAATTATTTTTAACATTGAATATGCCCTTCTTAAACACAAAGTAGTATGTTCATTAAATTTTAATTTGTTATCTATAGTTAGGCCTAAGTTTACAGAGGTTTTAAACGGATTTATATTGTCACCTAGTTTAAGTTTAATAGTTTCTGCAAATTGGTTTCTGCAGCTATCGTTGCAAAAAAGTATAGCGGTTGATTTAGTTGGATTTATTTTTAACAAATGATCCTCCGAGCGCCGCAAGAAGTTTATCTAAGTCAATGTTTATTTGATTGGTCATAATTTCGGCAAGACTTGGCTTAAATGAAGCAATACTGAGTATCATCTGCATAAAGATGATATTTACAGTTTTAAGAGATTTTACTAAGTTGGAAGTATAAATATTAAATAAAAGCGGACCAAGTATACTGCCCTGAGGTACCCCTGATTTGACAGCTAATAATTCAGACACGTTACCGTCAAGACAAACCCGCTGTTCTCTATCCGATAAAAACGAAGAAATTAATGCAGTTGCAGACTGCTCAAACCAATGTACTTTAAAAAGATACCATAACGTTGTGGTCAATCATATCAAATGCCTTGGTGAATCTAATAGCACCAAAACAGTCATATATATATATATATATATATATATATATATATATATATATATATATATATATATATATATATATATATATATATATATATATTATAATTATATATATATATATATATATATATATATAAGAGAGAGAGAGAGAGAGAGAGAGAGAATTTTGCGTTTCTTAATTGAGTTTTTGAAAAAAACACGGCAATATCCTAAATAAGAGAGAAAATAAAAATTTTGTTGAAAAACATAGGAATTTATCTTTTTTTTTATTTTAAACAAACGAAAAAATAAATGATATTATAAAAAATATCATTTTTTTTTATTTTATAGCCAAAAACAGGGTAGACCCCACTTCCAAACAATTACCTTTGAAACATTACCTGAATGGAATTTTTCATAAGCTGTTTTTACAGACTGAAAGATATATTGCAAAATTTTTCTTGCTGCAATTTGTTTTGACTGTAAGGTTTACCAACCTACTAAAATGTATAAACAACTTATTTAATCATTTTTAAAATTATTATCTAGAAAATAATTGCAAAATATTTTGAGATTGGCACCTAAAAAATCGCTAAATTATTATTAACCAAAATAACCTGGAAGCTGCAGGATTCTTCTAGCAGAAAAAAAATTGCAGCAATTTTAAAAAACGAAAAGTGCGCATGTACAAATGGAAAAGTTGCAGAGAGAACAAACATATGCAGGTACTGTTTTAAACTTTAAAAATGTTTAAGAAAAATGTTAAATAAGTTTTTCTTTACCTCTATTTTTGTATTATTTTAGGTGTAAAAATGGACATGAGAAAATTGTAGGAAACTTACGAAACTGACTAACAAATCATTACTTAGAATAATAAAGAAAATACTTGTAAAAATATCCTGTTTTATTGATTTACCTAGGTAAACTGTTGCCTTTGTTAAATAATTTATGTTTCTTTTGAAGTATGTATTGACCTAACACACACACAACGTGAAGAAATGTACATAAACATAAGTAATTTAAATAATTCTTTTGACATTTCACTGTTGTGAATTTTAAAATAGAAGATTTCTTGTTCGGCATTTAAAAGTAATCCCACACTTCAGTTACCGCAACATAAAAATCTAAAATAATATTATTTTAGTGTTCTTTCTTTATGTGAAGGTAATTCCAGTAGTTTCAAAAATATTAAATATATATTTTTAAAACCAGCGTGATCGACATTTACAAGCACAAAGGAAAATAAGGTGTAAGAAAAAAATTTCTGGGTCGCCTGGTGATATTTTTAGCCCAAAAAAGATAAAATAAACCCCCAAAACCCTTTTGTTTATTGTTATTCAACGAATAAAATAATGTTAACTTTTCTAATGTGCATTTCTTAATATTAGTTTAAATAACTAGTAGCAAAACATATAGTGACATAGATAATGCAACACCCAAAATTATTTATTAAATTTTTTATAAAAACTTGTAAACATGTTTGCTACCATAAAGGTATAGGCTGGAAAAATTTTAAAACTATTCCTAGTCGTACTTTTTTTGAAAAGGTATTTTTTTGTTATATTGAATAAAAGATAAATTTTTCTCTTGCTCAAATGGCAGTAAAGCTTCCTGGTTCTTTGCCAAAACATTGGTCAAATTTTTACACAAATTCTTTTCCACCCCTAATCTCTGAAGATGAAATCGTCTCAACCTCCAAAGGAAAAGCCGAACTATTTGTCAAATTCTACGCTTGATCCTCCTATTAATATTCCCCTTCCAACAGTTGTCCCTATTTCTACACACAAAAAAAGTATTTTTCAAAATAAGAACATAGATGGTTTAAAAAAAATATTTTGTTTAGAAACCCTGTGCTATTAAATTAAAAACATGTTTTTGTTCTAAGGATTTTAAAAGTCTTAAAACAAAACATAAATTTCCTTAGTCGATTTATTCATTTTAATACCATTTATTTCAAAGTAAAAATTTCATTTCTCATTGCGAAAAAATGAGTGACGTAAATTAAAATCATATATAGTCACAATTTAAATTCAAAGCTATCTTGAATTAAAATAATAAGATATGAAAATAATTATTCCAATTCTTAAAATTGAGAATATATAAACTCTTGTTTTGTAATATAAGTTTCACTATTTTAGCAACGAATTCTTTCAGTTAAAACCGCCTTTATCTCATTTTAAAATTTCAAGATCTCATTCCAAGAACTTCTTGATTTTGGTAATATACCATGTCAATACCAGAAATAGGTGCAACAACATCTGTACTAGTATATGTGAAATAGAAAAAGATAGACATAGCAAGCCGCTGCGGTGATGTCCGTGACGTTTGTGTCTCCATTCACGTCTAGAGGTTAGTTGTGGTTAGTTTAGTAGTATTATTGATACGACCTTGTGTGTGAAAATTTTAAAAATCTAAATTCGGAATTTGATGCTGGTAAGTATTTTTCATTATTAAAGTATTATTTATACCTCTTTACTTTGGGACTATACCTACTTAATGTAGTGAAATAAAACTAAAACAACTTTTAGCTCCACCAAATATCTACTAAAACGTTTGAATAATTTTTGTACTGTCCGCCATTATCAATAGATGCCTATCTATTGACATGAACCACAACGACGCCGACGTTATTAGATAAATTAGATTAGCACCAAGGTAATTAATAATTCAATGAGTTTTCAAGAGATATTGGACTTTAAAAGAATTCTAGGAAAATTATGTTAAATATAGAAGATTTTTTACATTTTTATAATATTACAGGGTGTCTGTGAAAGGTCTTTACAAAACGCTAGCACATATTACTAAGGTGAAAAGAACTTTTACAGACACCCTGTATATAATTCGCAGGAGATCAATGGAAACCTTTATGACAGAAATTGGTTAGGAAATTATAGTTGGCCAGGCATAAGTTTTTCTCATTTTTTAAAGCCTGCATCTCTGGCCGATTTTAAAATACAAAACAAATTTTGAAAGTGATAAAATTATTAAATTTTGGTTGTCGGTACATACAGTCTGTTTTACTTTACTTTTTAGGTAATTATGGAGATACTCATTTTAAAAGGGAAACGTCAACCATCAGTTAAGTTCAAGTTGAACCAAGTTTAAGCCATCCTTCTGCAACCGGCCCATATTACATTTTACCATAAAAGACTGTTTGCCGCTTATTGAGATATTTTATATTTAAAACTAAGAAATGTTTCTGTGTTAAGTTTTCAAAGCTTAGGGATAACTTGAGCTTGTTTTATTTAGAAATTTTAGTATTGTTTTTTTTACTGCTAAATAATATATATTAAAAAAAATAAATTAAAACTGTTATAACTTTCAGCAAGTATTTTTATTTTACTCATAGATACCTACTACGTTTTCTATAGTTGTGAAACCGGTCAAAAAAATAACCCATTGTCAATATTTTCATTTTTCTTCCGGGGGAAACACACGTAAAAAAAACCTATTTAATTTAATACTTTTTTTTTAAAAAATTGGAACAAAATGTTAGAAGTGTCAAAATAAAAAAATTTTTTTTTTTCAAAACTGACGTCAAAATAACCCATTGAAATATTTTTCTTAAAACACACAGTATACCTATTTAATAAACTTATTCATGGAACTAAAATATTAGGTGTCAAAATAAAAAAATTTTTTTCAAACTGGATCCTAATTACATGAAGTAAATAAATAAGGTATTAAACACGCCCTGCAATATGTTAACGAAGAAAATTTCTTCAGTTTATGATACAAAGTTCTTAAATTGAGAAACTTGAGCCTTGTATTATGTATTTTTATCAATTAAAAATATCAAGGTTTTTAAATGAAAATCAAGACATTTTAAAACGAGAAACAAGTCTCTCATCTTGAGAGCATCAGTGTTTTAAAATAATGGTATGAAAGATTCTGATTAAAAGATTATTTTTTTAAAATATGTAATTAGTTATTTTATCTAAAATCTTAAATATCTTTAAAGCAAAAACATTTTTTTTCGGATTACGTTCATGGGAATAAAGAAATTGGTTTCTTTATTTGAGAAAATATTCTTTTGCCACATATGAAAGTCAACATGCTCTCAAAATGAGGCAAACGCGTTTACAATAAGATATTCTTTTTTTGAGTGTAATAAAATGTCCGATATAATTTTTAATGTGAAACAGATCAAGCGTATTCTTTCTTCTCTTAATACTAAAAAATCGTCTGGGCTAGATGGCACACCAGCAATCGTCTTAAAAAAATGTGACACGGGCATTTTCCCGGATAGTTGGAAAGCTACACGTGTGCAACCTGTTCCCAAAAAAGGATGCAAAACTCTCCCTTTTAACTATAGACCTATATCTCTTCTTTCTGTTGTTTGCAAAGTAATGGAAAAATTTATTAATTCCCAAATCTTAAAGTATCTGGAAAAACATAAGATCTTACATGATAAACAATATGGATTCCGTCGACAGGATCGTTATTTGAGGCAACTAACACTCGAGATCGATTTTCCCACAACAAGGGCAGTTGCAAACCAGTGGATTGATGCTGTCGGAAATGAAATAACAATAAGGGCAGTTTATCGCGGAATAAGGTCTTTTGGACTGTTTTTATACCGTCCCCATCTTGTACTACATTTGATCCCACAGCATCGTCAGCAATGATTAGTCTGGAGTAGAGAGAGACTTTAATGGACTATTAAATGGAACTCCATTGTATTCAGCAATAAGTCCAGATTCTGTTTGGGGCCCATGGGCACACATGATGGCCGTGTAAGAATGAGAAGGAGACGTGGAAACGGCATATTCATCGCACTGGGAAAACCCGGGAAAATGGTTACTACAGATACTATTTTGTCGTAAAGCGTGGCTGCCAAACATCTTGCTGTTTCATTTACTTGATAGTATATTATGATTAATTTTTACTTAATTTATTCCTAAAATTACATCAAAATAAGCTCTACTATTGTATTTTAAACTGTGAATAATATTTGTTATATTTATTACTATAAAGTATAACACAGAGAGCGTACTTCCGCCACCTTCAGCTTCGCTCATGGATTCTAGAGAAGTAAAGGATCACCCTCTTTTATGGCTGTTTTGCTCAAAAAGTGATCCTCACTAGGAGGCACTGATGTAGCTTAGGGAACCAATGGAACCAATGACCTTGACCGCAATATACAGTGCGTCCCAAATTGGTGGGGAATGTATGGGGATCTTGGAAACCACGAAAGATACAACATCGGTTAAATGGGGAAAGTTTTGGACAATTATGTAAGTAAGCTAATCCCGTTTACTACATGGTCTTATCTATTCAGGTTTTTGAGAAATTTTGAAAAAACCTGAAACATGAATTTTCGAAAATCGGCCATATTTTTTTTTATAAGTGAAAATTTTTCAAATCTGTAATAACTTCTTCAAAGCAACTTTTTTCGTAGAATATGACCGAGTAGTCAATTTTTATTTTCTACTTTTCGGGTTTTTAGAATCATCATCACCTTTATTTTTTCATGTGGACGCCATGTTGGATTTTTGTGCAGCCAAATAGTGCTTTTTATTCTGATTTCAACAATGTATAGCATGTTATAATTTAAGAGTTTATAACCTTATTTATTTCAAAAAACAAATATTTTCTCTGTTGGCCTTGATTCCGGCGAACGTCATTTTTTTTGTAAACAATAAAATATTGGTAATTGTCAAAATAGACAAGCTAAACAGACATTTTACAGAAATGGGTTTTGCGAACATAGCTATAACGTTAACACCGTGTTACAACAAAACTACACGTAACACGTTAAATAAAACAAGTGAAAACAAACACAATGAAAAGTGGCTGAACTAAGATTTCCACTAAAATGATGATGTAAAATAACGACTTAAAATTCAAAATGTTGTCCATTTCTCTCAACATATTAACGATATTTTTTTAAAATGGTCCTAACTTCCCTATGAATGGTTGACTTGGGTATGTGAAATTCTCTATCAACATTCCTGGCTTTAAAGAAGTATCAGTTAGGTCTTTTCTTTTAAAAATTTGTAATTTGGTATTTATTAACTGCCGGGAAATCGTCGATAGTTTCGAGTTTTCTTTTTTTGCTGCCAATGACGCTAGATGATATTCGCCGTAATCAAGGCCAATTGAGAAACTATTTGTTTTTTGAAATAAATGAGGTTATAAACTCCTAAACTATAACATGTTATACAATGTTAAAAATCAGAATGAAAAGCACTATTTGGCTGCGTAAAAATCCAATATGGCGCCCATATGAAAAAGTAAAGTTGATGTTGATTCTAAAAACCCGAAACGTAGAAAACAAAAATGGACTACTTGGTCATATTCTACAAAAAAAGTTGCTTTGAAGAAGTTTTTACAGATTTGAAAAATTTTAACGTATAAAAAAAATATGGCCAATTTTCGAAAATGCACGTTACAGGTTTTTTCAAAATTTCTCAAAAACCTGAGTGGATAAAACCATTTAGTAAACGGGATTAGCTTACCAACATAATTGTCTAAAACTTTTCCCATTTAACCGATTTTCTATCTATCGTGGTTTCCAAGATCCCCACAATCCCCACCAATTTGGGACACACAGTATAAAGTAAAGTTTAAAAACGGCCCTCTGGAACACAACGCATCTGCAACTGAAAGGCCATTTTGGTAACACAGAGTGGGTGATCCTTTACCTCTCTAGAATCCATGGCTTCGCTCGACAGATGACACATTCAATAGGGCGTTTTAGTGTAAATGTTTTTTGTTGTTTGGGTAATTTTTGTGACAATTGTATAAATTTCAGTTTTGTGTAAAAACTTTTAATAAATTAAAATGGTAAGGCAGTGTCAAGTGTGTAAAGTGGCGAATATAATTCCTGGATTATCATTTCACAAGTAAGTACAAACTATGCTTATACCATTCTATCGCCAATAATTAACAAAAACATGTTGGCTGCAGCTTTCGATAGCGTTTATGAATGAAATGCTTTCTCTATCTATGATGTTAGCTCATTGGGTTCAACACACAGGTAGGTCCTCAATTATGTATTCTAGACAAAGCGCTTTTGGTGGGATAATCTTCAACAGCAAGAAAAAAATTTACATATATTTTTAACATTAAGCTTACAATGTCTAAATTCATACTTATTAATATGTTCGAAATGCTGAATTTACTACGTATAAAATTCTGAAATGGGTAAACCATCTGTCACTATAGGCCTTAAACTTTATTTTGGATTTTATTGTATCCAAACAACACTGGGTAATAAAAACTTTATGTCCGATACGGTCAGTGATAAAAGTCTATATGGCAATTTTTACGATTTCTAATTAATTTTCGTAAAAATCTGCATGCACAATGGTATTTTGTTGTGCTGTTATGTTATAGTAGCTGTTAAACAATGGAGGATAAATTGGTTATGTATAGTATTTTTCAAGATATAAGAAAATGACTAGACATATCGATTATCTTTGACTGCAATAAAAATTCTAAAATTGGTCCTTTATGGCCATGCCAACAGAGGTGAGAACAATTCAGGGCCGCACTAAGACATCCGCAAAGAAGACATCATGAATACTTATACAGGGGTGCGCAAAAGTCCGGAATAAAATTAATATCTTTTTAACCAGTAACTTAGAAAAAAAACGCTAAAACACGTCAATTGATTTTAAATTCTACGCATTTTTTGGCAATAAAATGAAATTTTTTTTTCAACCCCTTAGCTGCAACCCTTCCCAACTTTTTTTTTCAAATGCAAACCTATGTCGTGTATGGGCTCATTGAAAAGCTCGTAAAAAATGGAATCTGACCATACCCTTTCTTTTTTTAAACCTTATGTGGTTACCAGGAAATGAGAAAAAACTCTTTTAAAAACAAAAAAGTTAGAAATACCTACTTAGTGCTATCTACGGATGAATTAACGTTGCAAATAAACAAATAAAGTGGCATTCAGCATTGATGATGTACACTGTTCAACAATTGCTAAGGATTATCAGTACCTAGTTTCTAAAAGTTTACAAAATTTAAGAACAGACCAACCTGGGCAGGCAGCACAACAAATTTTATTGATTATGTGTAAAACTGAGAACGTAATCTAGCATCAACATTCTTTGGAATTTATTTTTTCAAAAAAAAATACACATAAGATTAGTTATAATCCCAAGCAATTGTTGAGCAGTGTACTTCAAAAAGAGAAAAAGGTTGTTAAATTTTTTGTGCCAAATTTAATGCCCTGATAAGAAAACTTTTTCTTGACTCAGTTTTAAAATTGTAGCATTTCTGGGTAAAATTGAAATCTGTTTAGTTTATTAATTGTGTACCTTCAAGGTGTTCTTTATTAATATGCCAAACAAAAATGGTATTGTCAGAGAGGCAGCGTATCGAAGTCTTGATATTGTTGGGATGTGGGGATAGAATGCGGAGTCAAAGTGAAGTGCGTACTTTATTTAATGCAAAATATCCGGAAAATCACATTTCCCAGGCTACTGTGAGTAAGATCTTACACAAATTTGAAGAACATGGTACAGTGAAGGACTTGCCCAGAAGTGGCCGGCCACATGTTTTAGACGAAGATCAAAAATTGGACATTACCGTATCTCTGCAGAAGATCCACATTTGTCAACGGTTTCATTAGCCCAAAACAATCCCGCGTCTAGACGTACGATTGGGAGGTTTTTGAAAACAGAAAAATACCACCCATATAAGGTATATCTTGTCCAAGAGCTCTTGGAAGATGACTATGACAGGCGTTTGCAATTTTGTGAGGAAATAATGAGGCGATGTGACGAGAATAATGGGTTTCCACTGAACATAATCTTTTCGGACGAAGCTACTTTTTATTTAAATGGAATAGTTAACAGGCATAATTATCGATTCTGAAGTCAGGAAAACCCACACTGGATATGCGAAGCTCATACGCAGCGTCCTCAGAAAGTAAATTTATGGGCAGGCATCATCAACAACAGAATATTAGGGCCATACTTTTTGAAGGAAACCTTACAGCTGCACGCTACTTAGACTTTTTACGCTTTGAATTAGTGTCTGCTTTAGCTCTTATGTTTCCCAATGAAGCAGATCCAGATATCTCCACTGAAACACTTTGGTTCCAACAGGACGGCGCTCCCCACATTTTGGTATTAACGTCAGAGAATATCTCGATGAAATATTGCAGGACGCTGGATTGAACGACGTGGTACAATTGAATGGCCGCCACGATCCCCAGACTTAACGCCGTTAGATTATTTTTTGGGGATATCTGAAAGACAAGTTTATCAAAATAGGCCGGCAATATTGAAGATCTAAAAAACAGAATTAGAGTGGAATCACATAACATACCGGCTGAGGCCATTCGGAATTCCGTAGACGAGTTTGACAAACGCCTAGGAGCCTGCCAAGTAGAGGGTGGAGGGCATTTTCAGCATCTGTTACGATAATTCACCCGTAGATAGCACTAAATATAGGTATTTCTAACTTTTTTGTTTTTAAGAGAATTTTTTCTCATTTTCTGGTAACCACATAAGTTAAAAAAAAGAAAGGGTATGGTCAGATTCCATTTTTTACGAGCGTTTCAATGAGCCCATACACGACATAGGTTTGCATTTGAAAAAAAAAAGTTGGAGAGGGTTGCAGCTAAGGGGTTGAAAAAAAATATTTTATTTTATTGCCAAAAAATGGGTACGATTTAAAATTATTTGACGTGTTTCAGCGTTTTTTCCCTAAGTTACTGGTTAAAAAGATATTAATTTTATTCCGGACTTTTGCGCATCCCTGTATAAGATTCCGGTCAGGTAGAAATACGATCCTGTACGGTAAGGTGGGATACTTAGGTTAACATACCCTAATAGTACCATAAAATGCTGATTTCGAGGTTTTCTACTGCTATATCTTGAAAAATACTATACATAAAGCTACAACAAAGCAAGAAACTACTACAGTTTAACTATCTATAAATCCACACAGTCAAAATTTCTATTATTCTATGGAACTACCCTGGATTTAACTTTCTTAGATATTTTTTTCCAAGCAGAGGCCATCAACAGCGCCTACAGAATGAAAAATACTAGGACAAGGAAAAGGGAACAGCATTCGAAAATATGGTCTTACAAGGGCAACGGATATCATCGTCGAACACCTCTTGGATATGAGATCAGATCACATGATCGATTTAAAACACCCTGGTGTCCTGTTTAGGGCACCTAAGTTTTTTTTATAAAATATAAAAGAAAAAAGATTCTAAAAACAATTTTTATTGTCGTTCACACTACCAGAACTTATTATTCTCGTACAATTTTTTTTATCTATATTAAAACAAACAATAATTTCCTTTGTTAACAAAATACCACAGTGTAATGATACGGACTTAATAGTAAAACTTTTAATCGAGCATCAACGTATATTTTATTGTTTTATTGAAATAGAACAAACATGTATTACTGATAAGCACTACTTTGACCTGACAGGGGGTATATTATCATCACATCACATGTTTTTATCTAAAAATAATAAATAATTGATAAGAAAGGTTATTTAAATATTTTTGTAGTTTTTTTTCTGCAACCAAGTAAGAAGAGGTGAATTTCCCATATACAGTGTGACCATGGTATATATGGAATTTTTGTCAATAATAGGTTTATTCAAAATTCAACTTTGGTATCAATTTTTGCTCCGATCGATATGAAAATTAACTAAAAAAAGTCAAGTTATTAACATTATCTGTTAATTTTTTTTTCTAAATAAAATTCAGAAGTGGCGTTGTTTCTGAAAATATTGGAAAAAGTTTTTCCAAATGCAGTAAGATCATTTTAATTTTATGCCCAATTTTTGTATATTCCACCACTGTAGCTAAGAAAGTGTGTTTCCTGCGAAAAATAGTTAGAAGGCTTCGAAAAATATAACCGATAGTTCATTTGACGCGGAATGCAAATCTGAGAAAGGCGTTTTGAGGATTTTTTCTGTCAATAAAAATTGCAATTGTTATTAACAAAAAACGAAATAAAAAAGTCATTTTGATTTTTGATGATAACTCAAAAATCATAAGAGATAGCGGAAATTGCAAAAAAGACCCTTGAAGAGGAGGAAATTTCCGATAAGAAAGTCCTAACTCCCGAAGTTCTATCTTCATTATTTATATATTTAATTTAACGCTGAAAAATGGACTTCGCGCGGCTTCTGGTTAAGCGCTCGGCGTCAAAACCGAGTACGTCACACTAAATAATTTTTTAAAAGTATTAAATATTAATTAATTTTTTTTTTAATTATAGTGTATTCAAAATACTTTAAAGCATATATTTCCGTTAAAAATGCAATTTAAAGTTGGTTTTTCAACCAGTTAGACAATTGTCAGTTAACAAAATTGTTCCCAACTTTCGTCCTCATTGTACCGGGTGTTCCACTAGGAGAGGTAGTCGGCTATATCTCAGAAACTACTAATAGTATAACTTTCGGGAAAAAAAATTTTAGATAAAAGTGACCAAGAGAAATTGCTGGAAATGTAAGGGTAACATCAAAACATAAAAATATACATTTCTCAAAAAAATATCAAATACAGTGTATCCATAAGTGGTACCATTTTATTCTTTAATGTTTTCTAAACAAAGAAGCTTCAGGTGTAATTTTTGTCAGTTCTAAATTAAAGTGGTGGGGGAACTATTACTACACTCATTTCACAAACGCCGCTAGAGGGCGTCAAGGTAAAAACTAACTTATTTTACGCAATTTTTTTGAAAATTTTAATACAATGATATATACCTTTTACATATTTAGATTAAAAAAAAAAGATCCCAACAAAACGGCGAAAACCGCAATTTAATATCTCTTTTCAAACCGAATATATTAGCATAAATATAAATACGACATAGAGACGTAACGCCTTTAACGACACAATGTTTTCTACTAAGCCGATTTCTTTAGGTAAAAATTAAATTTATAAATTCTTATGAAATCTAATGACATACTGCAATGATATTTACTAATTTTAACCCATTTAACGATATTAGACAACATTAGATAATTACCAACCTATGACTTACTGTAATATAATCCTTCGAGCGTGGTCCTTATCAAGTTAGCTTTGAAAACAAAAGGATGCTGAAATGTCAAAAATCCAACAATTTTATTTCAAAATATTATTTTTAGTGTTGTGCTATTGTGTTCTTTAAAAATGCCTTTGTTGTTGGAATTAAACTCTACATAAGCAAAAAACGTTGATGATATTTTCCCCGTTCTACGGCGTTGCGGTGTAAAGGGGCGAAGAACACTTCCCTGGTACAAAAGATTTGATAAACAATGAACATTCTGCTGCCGCTGCCGTATCGGCCTTTTGAGGATTCTCAATCTAAGCCTTGCAGGTATTGTCGCATTTTGCAGACACTCAAAATAAATAGCAAAATATCAACTGCTTCTTCAAGAAATAAAGGCCCTTTTTAAAACACAATAGCACAACATAAAAATAATATTTTGAAATAAAAATTGGGATTTTAACATTTTAGCCCTTTTTTTAAAGCTACTTGATAAGGACCACGCTCGATGGATTATTACGTTATAGGTTGGTAATTTCAATGTTGTATAATATCGTTAAATAGTTAAAATTAGTAAAAACTAGTATGTCTTGTTTTTAAAAAATTTTAAATAAATTTAATTTTTACCAAAAAAAAATGCCATTATAAAACATCGTGTCCTTAAATGGTTACGTCTTTTTATTCTTTATTTTTGGTTATTCGGGTTTGAAAAATATTAAATTGGGTTTTACTTTTGTTAATTTTTTTCTATCTAAATATGTAAAAAATATTTAATTGTATTTAAATTTTTCAAAAAATTCGTAAATATTGTTTTTTTGACCCCTCTACGGCGTTTGGTGATGATAATGTTTATACACCTGAAAATAATGCTTAAAATGCTCTTCTAAACGAGACCAAGTTCACTAAATTCGTTAAAGCAATCCGAGTTATTAGCACTTTTCTAAATTAAACTTTAACCTTCCCCCACCACTTTAATTTAGAACTGACAAAAATTACACCTGAAACTTCTTTGTTTAGAAAACATTAAAGATAAAAATAGTACCATTTATTGATACACTTTATTTGATATTTTTTTGAGAAATGTATATTTTTATAGCGGCCATCCCACAGACTTGAAAATAATTTCCAGCAATTTCTCTTGGTCACTTTTATCTAAAATTTTTTTTCGCGAAAGTTATACTATTAGTACTTTCTGAGATATAGCCGACTACCTCTCTTAATGGAACACTCGGTACAATGAGGACGAAAGTTCGAAACAATGTTGTTAATTGACAATTTTCTAATTTGTTAAAAAACTAACTTTAAGTTAAATTTTTAACGGGAATAAATTCTTTAAAGAGTTCTAAATACACCATAATTTAAAAAAAAATATATTAATATTTAATACCCTAAAAAAAATTATTTAGTGTTTTGATGCCGGGCGCGGAACCAAAAAGGTCTCGCGGGGGCCTATTTTCAGGGTAAAATTAAAATTATAAATAATGGAGATAGAACTCTGGGAGTTGAGACCTTTTTATCAGAAACTTCCTCCTCTTCAATGACCTTTTTTGCAATTTTCGATATCTCTTATGGTTTTTAAGTTATTATCAAAAATCGAAATGGCTTTTTTTAATTTCGTTTTTTGTTAATAATAATTGCAATTTTTATTGGCAGAAAAAAATCCTCAAAACCCCTTTCTCAGATTTGCATTCCGCGTAGAATGAATTATCGCTCATATTTTTCGAAGCCTTCTATCTATTTTTCGCAGGAAACACACTTCTCGACTAGACTACATAGAAAGTGTATATGTTAAAAAAAAAGAACTTTATAGATTGGAAAAGAAATCCTGACTTTCTGGCGGCTGCTATGGCTATGGCTGAAAGTTTGTGCAGTTTGCCGATGACACGACCATTTCTGTAACTAGGAAGATAAAGCTTCAGGCTGCTACTCAATGCAGAAAAGACCCAAAACATAATATTTTCCCTTAGAAATGGCAGCGGCAGTCATTTAAAGTCCGTTAAATTTCTTGGGATCCGCCTGAATTCTATGTTGGTCTGGAAACCATATGTGAGAGTGTAGTGTGGAAGACTTAGAACCAGTGTTTTTGTTTAACGGAAGCTAATGCAGTGTGTGACACACGAAACCCTAAAAACTGTCTGATTTGCTGTATATTTTATCGCAGAGTATTGGCTTGGGGTGGTTTGGCATACTCTACTTATAAAACCGCACAGTCTGTAGTAAATGAGTATGTGTTATTTCAAATTTTGTTAAAATTTACAAATTGGTGTAATTTTCCATTACCTTTTTCAACATGCGTGTCGTTGGACATGCACTGGCTTGTCTTTAAGAGTGCATTTTCGCTACACCTCAGGGTGGGCAAAAGCGCGAAGACGTGGGCGGGCCTAACAAACTCCCACTACCACAATTTTCGTAAAACCGCAATAAAAATATTATATTTTTTTTTGGGTTCTTCCAAATTTGGTTGTATCTATGCGATTTTTTTTCCGTTTTTCAAGCCTACGGGAGATAACGTTGTTCGGTTTTGGTTTTTTCACCAAATGTCATAAATTATACACCATTTTAAGAAGGAAATAATCAAAGGGGCCGAGTTAAGAAAAAAAAAAAATCTAAACGCCGATTTTGGGTGACTTTCACTCAAGGAAATATTAAAAACTAAATCCAAATTTAAAAAACTATTTTACAGCAAAGCCTAGATTTAAGTGTTGGCTTTTAATAGTTTTTGAAAATTATCGATAATTTTTTTACCGTTTTTGGGAAAAACATTATGTAACCCCAAATTCGATTCAATTTTCGCGGAGCAAATGGACTCTCTTAATCTATTTTTTATAAAACGAACGTAAATTAACCAAAAAAACCTTATTTTTTTAAAGGTCACCCAAACATTTTTTTTTTCTCATTTGTAAATTAGATTAAATTATTATTTTTTTGCACACGTCCCAAAGAATGACACACCCTAAGTATTGTTCAAGTTGATATTTTAAATGTTTTCAATTCCTTTCGGGATAATGGGTTTTTTTTCGGTACATTGTTATTTGATTTTTTAAAGCGGGGACTTATTACTGTTCAGTATGGTTCCGCTATGTTTGGAATAAAATGTAAAAATATTTTCTTTGCGTATTTCCCCTCTGTCCAATGGCCTAAGATTTTCCGATGGCTAAATTTTTTAACAAAGCTTTTATTGAATTGTTGGCCAGTACCAGAAACGGCTCTTAGTCCAATAAATGGGACAAAGCTGTAAATAAATCTGTCCCGTTTTCTCTTGTGGCGCAATTCTTAGGGTCTTCGGGGATGCTTTCGAGCGAAAAAAATTTTTATCAACATTAACAGGCGGGAAATATCTCCCCCAAAATATGCGAATTGAAGAATTTTGTTAAAACAAAAAATGAAAGCCTTTTAATCTACAAAAACGGCTCTTATAATTTTTTTCGAAAAATCGATAGTTTCGAATAACAGGCCCAAATGTCCCCTCATTTCAGCTGCCGTTTTCTACCCTAAAATCCCTTTCTTTATTTTTTATCTTTGTGAAACTCAGGAGGTTTGCATATAAATATATACTATAATATATACTAGACATTCATGGGGTGACAATTTAAAAAGTTGAATTGGGAAAAATATTTTAGAACAAAAAAAATGAATAAAAAAACCCCCTAAAACAGTTTCTATAAAACAAAGGGGGGGAACAAAAACAAGCATATTATCCCATTATCAGCAACCCCTTGGACGGGGGTGAGATAAAACCCCTAGAATCTTAAATAGAAAGGGGGTCGAGTGATACCCTCATTTTTAAAACTCTTGAAAAATGCTTTCCAATGATACCATAGAAAGCTACATTTCAGAAAATTCTTTTGTTTATCCGGAAAACAATAAATAAAACAAAATTTTGATATTTTATTATATTTAATTAAATTATACAAAATGATTACTACTGATATACTGGCATGTCTCTTAAAATTCCAAACATGTCAAGCCCACAGGTATTTTGAATTGGTTTAGTTTTTATGATTTTTTCCGAAAAAACGGGTTGTTTATAAATTGCATTTTATTATCACAAAATTTACTTTAAAAGTAACTTGTACTAAGAATATTATTTTTTAAAAAAAGTTGGCTTTCGGTTCAGTTTAAACGAAAAGAAGGCACTTCTTATCTTTAACAATGGTGTACAGCACAGCTGAACGTGTAGACATTATTTTCATTTATGGTTTCCAGGATAAATGTTTCTTAAGGACAGCTCAACGTTTTTGAAAGGCATCCAGGCCAAAATGTGAGCCCGGAGTATGTTCGCCAATTAGTAGCCAAATTTGAAGAAACCGGGCTTCGCGAATAAAAGTGAAATCAACCGGGACAATCAACCAAGGGCAAAATTGAAATTTGGGCAATTTGCAATGAATTCAACTAAACCGTCAAGCGGCTTAGCAACTGGATTATCTCGTGAATCAATAAGAAAGGTACTTTTTACAGTTTTATCCCTATAAACTGCAATACCCAAGAACTTAATTACTTTTTGGGGCCCGAAGAATCGGGGTTTTGTAAATAAGACGTTTGGAATATTGGGAGAACCTCAATTTAGTTAAAAATATTTAATTACTATTTAAATGGGCATGTTAATAAACAAAACTGTCGTTACTGGGATAACGAGAACCCACATGTATTTAGAAAGGGGTTACCCGGTCCCCCTCCGGGGAAAATTAATTTTTTGGGCTGGTATATTGGTAGACGGTATTATCGGCCCAAAAATTTTATACCAGGAAATTTAAATGAGGGACATGTATGCTGAAATGCTCAGAGGGTCTATCGAACCACTAATAGTGCGGGGAATTAGAAAATCAGAGGGACATACACGGAAATTTATCTTTTTAGAACGTTTTCTAAAATTTTCCAACACGATGGAACCTCCTATTATTGGGTTCCCTTAAAACAATGGTTGGATGATCATTATCCTAACCAGTGGATTGGAAGAAATTCTGTTGAATGGCCACCTAGATCCATTGAAAATTTAACTTGTTTTTAATTGTCGTACAAATTTTTCGCCCTTGAATATCATTTTTCACAAGTTATTACGGCAGTGATTTTGTTGCTGTGCAGGCAAGCACTTAATTGCAGGGCCGCCGGCAAGGGGGGTCAGGGAAGGTCCGTCGACCCCCCTGGGCTTTTAAGAATTGCTTAAAATAAAACAATACCCCTCTAAATCCCTAAATTTCACAATATCTCCTAGGAATTTAAATAAGTATGATTATTATTTAGTAATTAAAGTTGGTATATTTTTATTTGTGATTTTAAACTGTTTCTAGACTAGTAAACTGACCTAAACTTTTTGACCCCCCTCTCCTTTTTTTCTGGCGACGGCCCTGCTAAATTGCTCCTGTAGCAGCAGTAAATTTAAATATTTGTATGAAAGCGTGCAGTGTTGCCAAATCGGTTTTTTTCTAATATGTCCACGCATTTTCACGTCTGAAATATAATTGGGGAAAATAAAAAACCAGCTTTAACTAACCAAGAACTAACCATAACCGACGTTTTAAACAAACTCAAAAGCCCTCAGTTCTGGTCGGTCGTGGTTAGTTTTGGTTAGTTAAAGCGGCTTTTTATTTTCTTTCAGACCAGCTTTAATCCAAATTTGCATGTAATGAAAAAATTGAAAAATATAAAAAATATCGGTGGATCATTAAAAACTATTTTGTTGCTTGTATCTGTGCTTGTACTATAAGAGAAATTGAGTGCTTGCCTGCACAGCAACAAAAATCACAGCCGTTGGTAACGTGGTAAAAAATAAAGTTCAAGGTAGCATGTTTAATTTTTTTTTTTTTTTTAAATCTAATATGTTGATATTGCTAATTTAAAGCAAAAAATTAGAAACAAAATCGTGTGATACAGTCGACAAGTAATTAATGATTTAGCAAAAATTTCTGCTCTCTTTATATCATTATAGCAGTAATTTCGATTTTTCGAAATCGGCTTAAGCAACAAAATCCTCATTTTAGCAACTAGTTAGCAACAAATTAGCTACAAATTCCAGTGATTTTTTTATTGCCTAATAGAGCTCTGTTTCAAGGCGTTCTGAGTAAAAGTATGCAGTTTTAAGAATGTTTCCTTTGATTGTGTTCCAAAACCTACTACAGATCAAATTTCAAGTTTCTACTCCCTCGTAAAGTGCCCCATTTTGATGAATCATTAGCTGAGTGAGTCAGTTCAGTCAGTGAGTAGGATTTAAAATTGGCGATTTTTAACATCGAATATTTCAGAAATTACTTGACATACCTTTCTCAATTTTTCACAGGTTATTAGAATACTTACATGAATTTACATACCAAATATCATACCTTGATGAAAGAACGATAACGAAGTGATGATAGAAAACACGGACACACGACAAACAGACAAAACAAGCCGAATACAACGACCTTTAGCTCAAGAAATTCGTTGTGTTTGCCAAATGCATTTGCTCTGTTCTGCTCGTTCAAACTAAACTGTTTAGGTCTAGATGTGACTTTATATTAAAAATTCATTAATATATACTTTGTTCCATACTTACTTCGCGTGCAATTGTTTTACACGTGCAACTGACGTGGAATTAATAAGCCAACTATAATCGCTTCCTCGTGTCTCCCGATATATTAATTATTAAAAGAACAATTTTAAGAAACCCACGACAATTTTTCGTATCAATTCGTATTTGTCTTTTAATTTATTTTATTGTGAGGATTGCTTTTTTGCTTTTAACAATATTTGTGACTGAATGTCTTTAATAAAGTTTTACTTTAAAAATGGTTATCTAGACACACCGTGCGCCTCTCATATCATAACGTCGTTAACGTTTCACATAATGGTATGTAAATTTATATAAGTATTTTAATACCTGTAAAAAACTAATAAAGTTATGTCAAATGGTTTTTGAGATATTCGGTTTTGAAAATTGCCCATTTCACTACTGACTGACTGACTGACTTACTCACTCACTCACTTATTGACTCAAATTATGGGGCACTTTTAAAAGGAGTATAAACTTAAAATACCGTATGTAAGTAGGTTTTAGGACAAAAATCAAGGAAGTTTAAAGGTGTATGGAAGCCCAATACTGTAGAACAAAATTGTCCAGGCGTGCAGGGCAGCGGGCATATGGGGATTGACCCCGCGGAGTTTGCGCAATGAATAGTAGGTCAGAGCCGGACTTCCATAATTCTTTGTTACTATCTATGAAGTTGACATCATCAAATGTCAAATTCAAGCATTCACTGTTTTTTTTTTTTATTTTTGCACAAAATTTTTGGTTATTAAACGATACTACCATAGAATATTTAAAATTATTGTGTAATATTGGATTTTATATCATCTGATATAATATGGAACGAAGCCTTCTAATTAAATGGTCGATATTTTTGTGAGTTTTGTATTTTTACCAAAAATCTTTGTAAATAAATAAAAACACGATTTTTAAAAATAAATTTCAAACATTGTATGATAGTTTCATGTACTTATCACCAATTTTGTAATAAAAGAAGGGCAAGATAGTGTAAATGAGTTTAATCTAATCCTAAGATTCTGGTTGTACATTAAAAAGTGAAAATTTTATTAACTGCTTTTTAGGCATATACTTTTGACTAATTACAAACATTCATAAGACAGAATAACAGTGGTTAAAAATGTTTAGTAACCTTTGGTACCTAGGTATCCATTGTAACAGTATCCGTTTAATATTATGTGTCTACAGTATGTCGAGCTTAAAAAGTTGAAAATGTAAGTTTAAGAAACCAAAAATCTAATTTCTTTTTAAACAAATACAGAAAAAGCAAAAAGGAACTTTAGCATAAAATTGTACTTTCTTTCATTCAATTAGAGGGACCTGTATATATTAAAATTTGACTGGTCTGCCCAGTAATTAATAAATTTGATCCTTTTAAAAGAATGTACTAAATTATTTAATGACATAAAAGTACCTAAATGTAAACCTTATTTCTTTTTAATAATCCACAGAAATACACAAATATTGTGGAAATCATCTAAAAGATAGTTAAGATTGCCTTACTTTCCTCACTGCTATTTCCAATGAAATTTTCATTATTCTATTATTCATAATTGATATATTATTATTTTTTCGGTTACCTAACGTTACGTCTCATAAGAAGCACCTAATTTAAATATAAGAAATACTTACCTATAGTAAAAAATGCCGGGTATGTTACCCTTGGATTTGCAAGACAAAACCATACAACCTTTAATCATTTTGTTACGATATTATAAATAACAAACAATAAACACAAAATTATAGTCACAATTTAATAAACACTTATCACTAAAATAAGAAGGTTTTTATCAATCCAAAAAACTTCTGCAACCACATAATATAGGTACTCACACAAAGCAAAACAATCGGCGCAAAGGGCACAAACCACAACGAAAATGACATATGATGAGACGATGGTTGACGGACAGCGCTGATATAGTTTCATCACAAAATACGAAAGGAAAGTTTTATACGCGCCGCGCGCGCCCTTGCACCAAAAACCTTAGACAACCTAAGACCATTACGGCTCTCATAAAAGTATAATGTGTTGCCTAACTACACACTGATTTATCAGTGTGTAAGTAGGGAACACATTAAATTATTTCGTAGAAATTTTGTATTGGCAGAATCGGCGGGGCCAACTCTGACAGTTATTTTCATACTGGGCTGGACATTTTTTGATCGAATGGGCTATAGCATTGGGCTTCCATACACCTTTAAACTTCCTTGACAAAAATAAAGCAAACGATTTTAAAGCTGCACATTTTTACTCGGAACGCTCTGAAACACTATCGCAGAAGCCAAAGACCGTTTTAACAATCGGATAAAACTTTTGCACAAATTCTTTTTCATCCCTAATCTTTAAAATATTTTTGTTTCTACCTCTAGAAAAAGCCGAACTATTTGCTCAACAATTTGCTGCCAATTCTACCATTGATCACCCGGTTAATCTTTCTCTTCCCACATTTGCCCCAGTTTCTTATTAAATTCCTTATAAAAAAAGTCAAACAGATTAAGTTTATTCTTTTCTCTTAATACCCAAAAATTGTCTGGGCTGGTTGCAAGGAAGTTTAAAGGTGTATGGAAGCCCAATGCTATGGCCCATTCGATCAAAAAATGTCCAGCAGTATGAAAATAACTGTCGAGTTGGCCCCGCCGATTCTGGAATAACAAAATTCACGAAATAATTTAATGTGTTGCCTACTTACACACTTATAAATCGTGTGTAGTTGGCACACATTATCTTTATGAGAGCCATTGTTTCGATTGTTTTTCTTTAGTGATTATATTTTTTGTGGTTGCAGAAGTTTTTGGATTGATAAACTTTCTTATTTTAGTGATTAGTGTTTATTAAATTGTGACTATAATTTTGTTTATTGTTTGTTACTTATAATATCGTAACAAAAATGACTAGAGGGTTTATGGTGTCGTCTTACAAATCCAAGGGTAAATACCCGGCATTTTTACTTTAAGAAAATATTTTTATATTTTAAATTAGGTGCTTCTTATGAGACGTAACGTTAGGTAACCGAAAAATAATAATATATCAATTATGAATAATAGAATAATGAAAATTTCATAGGAAATAGCAGTGAGAAAGTAAGGCAATCTTAACTATCTTTTAAATGATTTCCACAATGTTTTGTATTTCTGTGGATTATTAAAAAGAAATAAGTTTTATATTTAGGGTGCTTTTATTTTATTTAATAATTTAGTACATTTTTTTAAAGGATTAAAATTATTTAATTACTTTTTGGGGAGACTAAACAATTTAATATATACAGGTCCTTAATTGAATGAAGAAAGCAATTTTATGCTAAAGTTCATTTTTGCTTTTTTCTGTATTTGTTTAAAAAGTAATTAGATTTTTTGGTTTCTTAAATTTAACGGATACTGTTACAATGGATACCCCTTTGGTACCAAAGGTTACTAAACATTTTTAACCACTGTTATTCTGTCTCGTGAATGTTTGTTATTAGTAAAAAGTATATGCCTAAAAAGCAGTTATAAAAATTTTTACTTTTTAATGTACAACCAGAATCTTAGGATTAGATTAAACTCATTTACACTATATTGCCCTTCTTTAATCACAAAATTGGTGATAAGTACATGAAACTATCATAAAATGTTTGAAATTTATTTTAAAAAATCGTGTTTTTATTTATTTACAAAGATTTTTGGTAAAAATATAAAACTCACCAAAATATCTACCATTTAAATAGAAGGCTGTAAAGTGGCGCCATCTATTCTTTCCATATTATATCAGATGATATAAAATCCAATATTACACAATAATTTTAAATATTCTATGGTAGTATCGTTTAATAACCAACAATTTTGCGCAAAAAATAAAAAAACAGTGAATGCTTGAATTTGACATTTGATGATGTCAACTTTATAGATAGTAACAAAGAATTATGGAAGTCCGGCTCTGACGTACTATTCATTGCGCAAACTCCGCGGGGCCAATCCCCCTATTCCCGCTGCCCTGCACGCCTGGACAATTTTGTTCTACAGTATTGGGCTTCCATACACCTTTAAACTTCCTTGGCTGGATGGCATACCAGCAATCGTCTTAAAAAATTCTGCTTCCTAGCTTGCACCAATCCTAACTCGCCTCTTCCGAATCTCTTACGACTCGGGCATTTTTCCGGACAGCTGGAAAGCTACACGTGTGCAACCTGTCCCCAAGAAACGATGCAAACCTCTCCTTTTTAACTATAGACCTATATCCCTTCCTTCTGTTGTTTGTAAGGTAATGGAAACATTTAATTATTTTCGAATCACAAAATTCTACATGACAGACAGTATGGATTCCGCCACAGCTGATCTTCTTTCTTTTGTCTCACACAACTGGACCAAGTCCCATGAGTTTCTTGGTAAATCCCAAATCGTTGCTCTTGACATATCCGAAGCTTTTTCCATCCAAAGCAAAGTTCCTTTTCAAAAGTCTCCGCTCATAAAGTACTGAGATCTAAAATTAGACCAAATTTTGTCTACAATTTTGTTGCACTCTGTTTTGACTTGTCAAGTTTCTACTGATCTGTCTGTATTAGTAAAAAAGAAGCATCTGTTAATACAAACAGATCAGTAAAAATTTGCCATTTCAAAAAAGAGTGGAGCAAATTGTGGACAAAAAGAAGGCCAGGATGTTTAAATAGGAACTTGGACTTCATTTTGACTAAGTGTTTTGGGTGGAATACTTTGTTTAGCGGAGCTTGGCTTTTCGTAAACAAGGGGTAAGCATTGGCAGACCTTTTTTTGGTGATTGCGAATGGGATTGTGTCTTTAAAGCATTAAACTGGTCAATATTTTTGGTGTTTTAATCCAATATGAATTGGAGGCCCCGTGAAAAAGACATCTGGAGTACCCTGCGCTTATCTTCCCTTCTTAAGAAACTGACAATGAATACATTCGAGTAAAGAGTACTATTTCTACAACTATATTCGTACCTTATTTTTTTTTATCATATGACAAATTTTACTAAAGAAAATATTATGTTTCTGGCAATAACATATTAAACTTAGTCATTGAGTTACATATAAGTACAAGTTTGATATTTATACTTTGATTTACCTGTACTTTTATTTATTGCCTTGGGTTAACGCCAAAACACCTGCTTTAAAGCATTAGCCACGTAGTTTCTTCATAAAATGCACGAAGAAAGCACATAATAAATTACGCGCACACTATAACACTTAGCTAAAATATTAGTAGCATTAATAATAATAATAAAGCAGGATTTACTTCGGGCTGAAATCTAGGACATTTGTTATTTAAATAAGTAATTATATCAGTGGAGGGTCGTGCTTTATCTACTAGGGAGGGCTCAATATATAAAAGCAAAAAATAACATACAACGTTACTCCATAAGTTTTCAATCTGCTATACGGGTGTTACTTAATGGTATGTCATAATTTGAAGGAGGCATTCCTGGATCGATTTTTAAGTCGAAAAGTTCATATAAACGTGGCCCTAAAATGCTTAGTTATTTAGATACAGGGTGTTAAAGTTTTAATTTTGCTTTCGTTTTTCTCAATTTTCTTTAACCAAATGACCTAGCGGTACAAAATTTGGGATCTGGGGTTTCTGAGGCGAGAATTTTTCGTCCACGCTTTTGATGTTGCTAGTAGAGGGTGCCAGCACGGCCTACCTCACTTGTTTTAGATGTCGTAACTTTTTTAAACTTAGAATATTGACCTGTTTATTAAAGAATAAGTTATATAAATCCATCATCAAAAAGTATACTTTTATTTAAGTCTCTAGACGGCGGTTCTCGAGATAAACACACTTTAAAGGATCCCACAATTTTTATGGAAACTGAATTTTGGCCAATTCCTTTAAACTTTGCATAGTGATAATTCTTACGATGATCAAGGTCTTTCAGGGCACAAAGCCGAAAACGCCTCCAACCCCCTAAAATCACCCTCAAAGGTCCCCAATTCCCCAGTGACTTTTGAGGGTGATTTTGGGGTTGAGGCGTTTAGTTTTCCCTAAACGATCACCGTGTAGAACCACTATGCAAAGTTTAAAAATTGGCCAAAATTCATTTTCCAAAAAATTGGGGATCCTTTAAAGTGTGTTTTTCAGAGGCTATCCTAGACACTTAAATAAAGTATACATTTTGATGCAGATGATTTATAGTAACTTATTTTTAATAACAGGTCAATATTCCTAAAAAAAGTTCGACATCTAATGAGGAAGGCCGTAGCGGCCCCTATAGCAACAATCAAAACGTGTTTTTCGCCTCAAAATCCCAAATTTTTACCGCATTTGGTTAAATTAAGAAAAAACGAAAAAATAAAACTTTACCCTTTTTAATACTAAGCAAGGGCCATTTATATGAACTTTTCGCTTAAAATCGATCAGTGCTCCCAAAATGACATACCATTAAGTAACACCCTGTATAGATCCCACTCTTTACGTACAATACGTCCCACAATAATTCGTTGATTTCTCGTTTTACCTGCTACTGTTAGTCGTAAAACTCAATATACTTTGGGTAACCGCATGTAGGTCCGGACTTAAAATTTTCATTATTTATTATTGTATCTGCTACACGCAGAAGTTTTCCCTTATTTTCCAGATCTCCAAATATTTAAGTCTCTTGCGGGTAAACTCCAAGGAAGTTTAAAGGTGTATGGAAGCCCAATGCTATGGCCCATTCGATCAAAAAATGTTCAGCCCAGTATGAAAATAACTGTCAGAGTTGGCCCCGCCGATTTTGCGCAATAACGAAATTCCGCGAAATAATTTAATGTGTTGCTACTTACACACTGATAAATCAGTGTGTAGTTAGGAACACATTATACTTTGGGGCCGTATTAGTATCGATTGTTTTGCTTTGTGTGATTATATTTTGTGGTTGCAGAAGTTTTTTTGGATTGATAAAAACCCTCTTATTTTAGTGTTTATTAAATTGTGACTATAATTTTGTGTTTATTGTTTGTTACTTATAATATTCTAACAAAATGACTAGAGCTTGTATGGTTTTGTCTTGCAAATCTAAGGGTAACATACCCGGCATTTTTTACTTTGGGTAAGTATTTCTTATATTTAAATTAGGTGCTTCTTATGAGACGTAACGTTAGGTAACCGAATAAATAATAATATATATTAATTATGAATTATAGAAAATGAAAATTTCATAGGAAATAGCAGTGAGAAAAGTAAGGCAATCTTAACTATCTTTTAGATGATTTCCACAATGTTTGTGTACTTCTGTGGATTATTAAAAAGAAATAAGGTTTACATTTAGTTACTTTTATTTCATTTAATAATTTAG